>JAULCF011144555.1:0-15483 GCA_032361265.1 Devaleraea mollis
AGAGGTAAGTCGTGAATACGATGCGGTCGTTTTACTCTAACTATTTATCACGGGGTTATACTCGCTCTCCCGTCTCTCGCCCTATCCCGCCCTCGATTTTTCCCTCGTGCGATTCCTCGTGCTCAAAGCTGCGCTCGTCGCCAACTTCGCCCCCCCTGCGCTCGTCGCCAACTTCTGAAGATCAATAAATATTAGCTACTCACTTATATAGATTCGGTAATGTATGTACTATGGTAACACAATCCAATCAAAAAGCCAACATTCGACCCACGTCCTCGTCGTGGTTGCGCTCGTCCTATGTTTCGCGATAGCCTTCCTCCTCGCCCTTCTCGCGTCCTCAATCTCCACTATCTCCCACATCAAACCCTAGATAGCCCTCGAATGCTTTCCCGAGATATAAGAAGCGCTCTCCCTGTCTTTCACGATAGCCTTCCGCCTGGCCCTCCTCTACTTCGCCCTTTCCCTCATCTCGCCCTCGTTTATGCCCTTGAGCGAGCCCTCGGTTCATAAGCTGCGTTCGTCGCCGACCTCGCCCCCTCCTCGTCCTTGCGATTGCGCTCGCCCTGTTTTTTAACCTATCTGTCGATCCCGTCCTCTTCGCTCTCCCTGACACCCTACCTGGCCTTCCGCCTAGTCATTTTCGCCCTCTTAGGCGTCCTCGCTCCTCAATCTCTCTCCCTTCTCGCCAATGATTTTT
The DNA here is from genome assembly GCA_032361265.1 of Devaleraea mollis. Taxonomy (NCBI): domain Eukaryota; phylum Rhodophyta; class Florideophyceae; order Palmariales; family Palmariaceae; genus Devaleraea; species Devaleraea mollis. The sequence goes on from JAULCF011144555.1 coordinate 698, forward strand.
CCCATGCGCGAGACCTAGCTTCCTCGCACTATGAACTTCGCACGTCGCCGACCTCGCCCCGTCCTCGTCCCTGCTACTGCGCTCGCCGTAACTTTCACCCTGTTATTCCGCTTCAGCCTCGTCTTCCTCCTCGCCCAAATTTACCAAGCGACAAGCTCTCTTTACGGGCGAATGTATGTCAGAAGCGGCTCGGTTTCGGGAGCACCAGCGCGGATTGAGCGCGCTCATGGCGCGCCATTGCCATCGCGGCGCAAGAGCCGACCCCCGAGTACGGAAAGACGGATAAGGGGAACCTGGCGTTGATGGCGACATGGGTGAGGTAGAGTATGACTGCCGCTGTTGTTGCTGCTCTCCCTTTCCTTTACCGTAACCTTCCGCTTGGTATTCCTATCCCTCACCCTATCCCTCCTCTCGTCCAATCTCAGGCCCTTGTGGGAGCCCTCGCGCCATAAGCTGCGCTCGTTATCAACCTCGCCCGCGCCCTTGTACTTGCGATTTTTCTCTCATGTCTTCCGTTCTCTCCGTCCACCACGTCCTCTTCGTTCTCCTTGACATGTCTGGCAGAGGTCATCTCGCTAGACGTTTCCGACGTAAACTGCTTTGCCAGTAATCACACTTTTATCGAAAGAAAACAGTCTGCACGCACGCTTCCTACTTTCCGGTGTAAAATGTCTGGCAGAGTGAGGAACTGTAAATTGCAAAGCGGCTTACAGTCCTTCATCTGCGCGTCAGATTATTTACGACGTAAAAAACTTTGCCAGTAATCACACCTTTATCGAAAGAACACAGTCTGTACACACGATTCCTACTTTCCGGCGTAAAAGGTTTCGTTGCGAAGACCAAATGTGCGCGTGGCACACGTCGACGTCGAGTGGACCCGTGGGCGATGAGATAACTGCCGATCGCCCATGTGTTCGCCTTGCCGGCGGAATGCTTGCTTTGGCGCTGACACAGGCACGGGCGCTGACAAGGGAACAAGCGCTGCCACAGGCGTAGGCACAGGCGCAGGCGCAGGCGCAGGCGCAGGTGCAGGCGCAGGCGCAGGAGCAGGCGCAGGCGCATGGCGCAGTCGCATGGCGAGACTATTGGAGACTGACGCCGTTGCTATCGGATTTAAATTCAAATCCGTCTTGGCGATTTCTATGCTAAGCGCGGAACTATTACGACTTAATTAGTGTGGGAAAAGCGCACAATATTATAATGTTGATCGCTTCTTGGTATTGATACCAGGATTTTCTCCCATTTGTAGTGGTGAGGGTGTTGATGAGCATAAAAGCAAAGATGTATGGTGTGAATGAGACATCTCTAGCTAGAGCTATATCCGTAAAGTTAAGCAAAAATATAGAAAAGCGAAATTCTGGCGAGGGCCCGGGCTCCCAATACAAAAAAGGGTAGAAATATACAGGACTGTGTTGCAGAAGCTCAGCTCCTGTAACAAATGGATGAACCCGCCTCCGCAATTGCTTTACCGAAGGCAGCTACATTCTTCGTGATGACAAAGAGGCAATACTTGAATGCAAATTGACCGTCGACGACAGAAACTTCGTCTAGGCGGTGACTGTTGTTAGCCCAATTGTTGGTATCAAAAGTACAGTCGATGCCGTTAGGTAAGGCTTTATGACGTCAAGGCGACCTGAGAAGCAGTTCATGCCCACGTACGGTTTGCCGCTGGCTACGAGCTAGCCGAAGTGCATGATCCCCATGTCCCGATCGACATCCATGGAATCGTCGAGATCCTGATTGCGGAGCCCGCCAACCTTGTCACTGAAGAAGTCCGACTCCAAGCTAAATCCAAAGAAAGTTGCCTGGCTTCTCAGTTTCATAAACGGGAATGGATTGCCAGTAGATCCGAATCTCTCCGGGCCAACATCACATTTCGCAAAGCCAACTCCATTAAACTCCAGGTCTTCGTTGTTCCCAGCTATTACGGGTCGCACCTCAAGAATGAGAACCGCACAGCTTAAAACCCTGGTACAAGCGCCGCCGTTCTAGCATGTCCATGTAGCGACCCTACCAGGACATTTATTGACGCCTCGAGAACTAAATACTTGAGTTATACCGCCTGAATACGCTTTGATCGCATGCGCCTGTGATGCGCAAACTTCGCGCAGAAAACTGGCCGTATTCAAGAAACGCACTGTGCCTGTCTCTCTGAAAGTTCGAGGGCTGACAATATCACCGCCAAGATGAAGCGCGGCTGAGTCCGCAATCTCCGAAAAGCGGCCACTTTTGCAGCAATCGATGACTGTCCCGAGATCCTCCCTCTGCACATAAGTCTGCCATGAATTGGCTAGGCCAATGAAGGCGCTGTGCACCTGCCCCCCGTCACTATTCAGGGGTCCGCGACGTCCAACTTGAGAAACTGGTGGCCTCGTCGTGCGTGTCGATAGAGGTGTGTTGGTGATGGACGCCACAAATGCGGCTTGGAACCTCCTCTTCGCGCGCCAAACATCACCACTACGATCAGGAGAGTTGCGAGTTGGTGGCGCAGTGACGGCTGCTGATGAAGATGGTATGTATGAGGCAATCGGTATGTGGCCGGGTCTCTGTGAAGGCGCTACAATTAGTTGACTTGGCGCCTGTGGCTGGTGAGTAGATGCCGGCGGTGGGTTATTATCGGCGGCGACCGGCGTCAAAAATTGAACTTGGGTTGATGTCCGCTCTGATTGCGCAAGGAATGTGTTTGGTTCCAGCGGAATTGCATTCCTTTGAAGGAACGAGATCTTCCTCACCAGGTCAGACGATCCAACGCCGAAGTGAATTCGAAGGCGAGGAGTGAATGTCGGGGGACGCATGCCCATAGGGGTGCCTCCTGCAGCCCTGCTCGGAACAGCACGATCGAAGCGCTGTACTCTACGGATAGAGCGGTCGTCCTTACGAGCCAGTATTTATGTGAAATACAACTTGCGACGGATTGGAACAGGGGATTTGCTCTGCTCGGGCGATGATTGGCTACGTGACAGTTGGAAAGAGCCGGGCGGCGTGGTCATAGTTGTTTCTAGCGTTTCTGAGATGGTAGGGCTTGTCAGTATGGTACTTGTTGGCACTGGGCGGACGAGAATGGGATTGTCATTGACAATGCCAGGCATGTATAATAAAGGATTATGCCTAATTTTGCTATATTAAGCTATTATAGGACTTTCCCAAACTTTAATATAGGTAATTTAGGACTTCTCCCCTTTAGCATGCAAGCACCCTTGAATCAGTTCAAAAGGGTCTACGATGGCTACAAAGAGATAAGAACTAAGTCTTCAATCACTTCAAAGCACTAACGTCTTCGTACTGCTTGCATTGCAGGATACCCTCAAGCGAAAAAGTTCCCATGGACTTCCTGTAGTCGTCCTTCAGCCAGCCAATTAAGAAAAAGTCAACTTCAACAGTCGCCGTATTTGGGAATATCACTGCAACTCCACCGCAAAACTCTTGAAAAGGCGGGAAGCGGGTAGCAATACTCGCCCATAGCAAATCGTAATCTGACGTAGAAACTGTCTTCGAGTCAATTTCGCCTTTGAAATCGCCTTCCTCTCGATAAGCCCGGAAAAAGGGGCGATGCTGCGACTCTATGCTCTCAATTTTAGACTGATACCACCCAGCACTGGCCAGCCTGTCATTCTGCCTTGCAACAAAAATGCAAAATTCTGATGGACGAGTTTTGGCAACTGTGCTCGGGACACACGGCCCGATTTACGGCTCAGCGGGCGCAGCACTGGCAGTGCGTACGGCCACAACTTCCGAAAAACATTCTGCAAGGCCAACAAAAAGACTGGCAATAGAGCTCTCGACAATATTAACCTCCGACTCAGGAATCTCGTCCATGCCGTTTTTTGAGAACGAACCCTGGTCGTCGATGAACTCCCGCGCAGCAGCCAAGGTACACGAGTAGGAACCCCGAGAAACTTCGTCGAACGGGTTCAAGTCCTCAATATCATGTTCAGAAAGTGGACCATCGGCTCTACCGAGCAAAGTCAAAGTAGCAACGAGGTTTTCAATCTCGTCTTTCTGCTCATCGAGTCTCGTTCGAGGGCCCGAAGTCTGTTCACGGCCGAAGTTATTTCACACGCAACTGCATTGATCGCAGCACTCAGAATCCACTAGCTAAGAGGTGGGTAACATACAGCTTGATTCTCGTCGATGTACTCACGTACAAAAACTCCGTGTTCTTCCAGAAAACTCGTCACTCGTTTCATTGACGCCCATCGAGTACTCATAAATTTCTGACTCGTTCGAGAGATAAGATTGAACTGCCTTCTTAAAAATGAGATCATTCCAGTGACTATACCAACGTACTCTTCATCAAAGAGCAAGAGATATTGCGCCTGCACGACTAAGTCTACCTGATGCAACCCAAACCACACTTCAACACACGCCAAATTTGTAGCTCGCGCAATCTGCGTTGCTACTCCGCTGACGCACCCTGTCATCGTTCGCTCTCCGTCGGTTCTCACTCCGATAAGCTGGTCTTTTCATTTGGGCGCCAGCACATCCAAAATCTTTGTGACCGCAGAGAAGAGCGCGGGGGCGCGCTTTCCATCGTGCAAAGGAACGGAAAGAAGATGAAGATTTACAAGTCTCGATTTGTCACTTAATCTAGCCCTTATATCCAGGTAGTTAGTCCCACTTTTTGCGCCAAACTCAAGTGCAATCCCAAAGGCATAGACTCCGCGCAAGCTATCCGCAATCGTCTGCAAGTTAGACGCACAAACAACACGCACAAAGTGAGCAACTCGCTCGCGACTTGCTCCAGTGAAGCAGCTCATGTCCGTGAATTCCTTCACATCGCTAGCAAGGCCCTCGGCCATTCTAAACGATGCACCACCCCGCGACACAAGCTTGATTAAGAGAATAAAAAAGCGAGTCGGCCTCATAAAAACGGTTAAGTCTTTATCCTCTTCCGCCTCATAATCCGAGGCGCTGCCAGAATCCGACGACTCAAGGACAGTAAACATTCGAAGCGCAGAATCTCTTTCTGCAATCGCGTTTTCGCCTTCTGGGTCGAAGAGCAAATCCCCGATAAGCACCTCAACAATGCCATGCTCAATATCGAACCGCAAATCTTTCTGGCCCTCAGAGTGCGCTCGCAAATTGTTCCGTACTGGCTTCACTCCATCAAAACATACCTTCTTCCCTTCATCCGATAGCGACTTATTCTCTTCCCACTTATCCACGTGCTGCTTTTCATTGTGCAAGCGGATGTTATCGACTCTGAACGGCGCCTTGTATTCTTGGCCTTTGGTAGTAAGAGCCCTTCTTCGCGACCCCCCGCCTGGAAGTAGCCCCTTTGTGACAGCATCGCACCCAAGGTACTCACTAAAAAGACACTTAACCGATGTAACCTCTCCGTCAGAAGCCCTGCGATCCGCGACAGAGACTCCATATATCAACTCGTTCCGACTCCTTCACTTAGTGGGCCGTGCCTGCTTCTTCGGAGCCATTTTTTGGGCAGATGAATTAATAGGAGTCACCTGCCAAAGAGGAATACGTGCTAAGGGTCAGAATATAATTAACTTCTATCGCACCGACGTTGCCCTTCTTTTTTATACTCATGGAAATTTCGAATAAAAGCTGTACTATAACAGCTTTTATTCGAATTTTATATGAGTTCTGGGTTTTAGGAATGAAAAGGGGCGTGGTTTCACCCCTTGAGTGGCTCTATGAGTAAGCTTACAGTGCCTTAATTTAGGACCTACCCAATCCTTAATTTAGGCAAATTACGACTTTTCGACCGAAAGTCCTTTATTTGACAGGGCAGAATGACTCATTGTAGTCGAACAAAATGGCGAGTTTCCCGCGGGATAATTTCCCCTTGGCAGGCTCAGCTTTCTTGCCCTTGTCGCAGTCGTAGAACAGCATTAGCGGTACCAGGTCGCCAGCTCCCTCCAGGAACTGACTGTGACGGAATGCGTCCCCATCTTTCGGACCTTGAATTTCGGCGCGTAGCCAGCCTTGACGATGTTTTGTGTCACCAGCCCAAAATATCTCGACGGTAGAGATCTTGAAATTGATCTGCTTTGGGAATCAATAGTCTGCAAACAGCCTGGGTCCGTCCGAAAAAAGCTTCTCGACGACGAAATTCTTGCCAAAGTAAGTCGTGATTAGTGGCAGTCTCTTCCGGCCGTCATGCAGACCAGCGAGCAGGTCTACTCGATAATTTCCGTTCCCGAAAAACACCCGGACAGGGATTCTGTTGGCGTCTGCAAAAGCGTGGGGATGGCCTTGCATGACGACGAGTTTCGCAGGAGTTCGTGGCGTTATTACACCGCCGACTTTTATGCCGATGAGGGCAACAGGTGGGCTTTACATAGCAGTGGTATGTTTTGAGAAAATGCCGTAGATCGGGACTGTCGAATATTTTTCTGCCAGAAATACAGACTGCAAGCGAGCCAGGGAGGTAAATAAGTATGCAGAAAAAGCGAGCGATTTCCTTCCAATATGGTAGCACAGTTTTTTTCGGCGGGAAAACTTTAGTTCATTTTAGACCACAGTATGGACTATGTTAGCATATTATATTATCATTATACGGTTCTAAGTATTTATGGCGGAAAAAATGCTTTCCGGCGTAACTGACTGAATTTTTAGTCAATATGTGTTCTCAAATCGAAGTGTGGTTACAATTCGGGACGGTGCGGTAGAAATTTGCGGTGTATAGTGATACGTGGTCTTTCGGCAGAAATTTACAAAGCCCCGTGTTTTCTCATGAAAATGTGTAATTCAAATTGCACTATGAGACATCTCCGGGAAATCCGTGGTCTGTTGACCATTGCCGATCGGAATCACACACGTATTTCAGTACGTCGCTGTTTCTAACCAGGAGTTGGGAATGTGAAAAGGTATGAACACACCAGCAGTTGATCTGTGCTTGAAAGTTTTAAGGAAATAATGCTATGTTATACGGTGGCGATCAGATTCTGATCATGCTTTTCCCTCAGACCGACGTCTGTGTAGCTTTCTTGAAAGAAGGTCAAATGCAACGACTCCGGCGATATGGCCGCCGCTGTCGTCGCCAAGGGCGGCTCATTTTGGTCAATTTCTGCTCAAATGGCGAAGATCTTTGAGGTTTATCCCGCGCTTTCGGAAGGTGAAATTCCTGCCGAGCTACAAGGAATAATCCTCGATGGTTGGTCTTCCTCGTTAGTGTGCGTTTTCCGATGAAACGGCGTAGATCCGTGGCTTTTTATCCCGCGCTTTCAGAAAACGCGAGTCCGGTCGCGCTGCAGTGGGCAAATTTAGATGGCAGATCTTCCTCGTCATGATGAACTTTCGGCATTAATTAAATGCATTTGTGAGGTTTATCCCGCTCTTTCCAGAACTGCTATTCCAGTCACGCGTCTTCAAGTAATCTTTGGATGCGGATCTTCTACGGGAAGTTGGGGAAATTCTCTTTATATAACGTTAAGATCGTTCCACTGCGAAACTTTGCTGAAGCCATTCCTAACCTGTGGAATTTCTTCATTCTTCTTTTCAAAGTCTCCTTTTTCGCTTCCATGCCATCAATTTGCCTTTCCCGGAGGGATCTCGCTTCCCGCAATAGGAAATAATTCGAGGAAGGCCCCGAGGAGACCAAATCAAGCCAGATGAGAAGACTGGTCCGTCTAAGCACAAGAAAAGTCAGCTTCCGCCTGCTACCAAGAACTCTGAGAATCTCCCTGAAATCCGTCGGCTCGCCGAGCACCATACTGTGTATGACAAGCATGAGAAACTCCCAACATCTTCAACGTTTGGGAAGGCCAAGGGTGGGAAAATTTCGCCTCCCAAGTCTAGTCAACGTGACGTGACTAGAGATCAGGCAGTCCGACGAAGCAGTCGTTTCGTGGGCGACAACTGTTTGAATGCGGGCGAGGCGGCGGATAATTCCAAGAATCAATGTAGGAGTCTCGAGGCTGTGTTGGCGTCCGATTTTACCCCGGAAGGGTCTCCGAGGAATCGTCACAAGAATTCAAATCAAGGAGATTGCGATGAGGACTTCGTTAACGTCGATAAGCCAGATCCCACTGATAGGATCGACTTGAACAGTTCCGGTGCGTCTGATGAAGCAGCAGGAGGAGAGGCTAAGTATCGAGGAACGGCCAAAGGGAAATTACAAGCCGCCGGTTCAAAAAAGAATTTCGACGAAGGATATTACGAAACACCACCTGGGAAGGGTTCTAAATATTTATTGGCGAGAGGATCAAGTAGCGAAGATGGTGAGGACGATAACGATGACGATGACGATGACGATGATGACGATTACGACAATGGCGAAGACTGTGACGGCGGCAAAGAGAAAGCAATTTCGCAGGAGGGCAAAGACGCCTGGCGTGGATTGGGGGAGCTTCCGGAATTTGTTGCCAACGAAAATGTCACTGCGGAGACTCCTGATTTACCCGCTGAGGAGTACAACTTCGATCTGCTATATGGCAGTGGCTGTGATGAGCAAGGAAAATATGAAGCCTCGCCCGTGAATTCCGGAGGCTCAGGCGAAAAGGGTTTCAGTGAAGGCGATACTGGTAATCAGCGGGGAGTGATGGACTTGACTTCGCCAAGGCACAAATATTCCTCTATCGCGACTTTGCCAGACGCGTATCAGTATTTGCTTACATGTGACGTTATAGCTCTTCTTACTCGAGCGAAGGGCGTCGACTTCGAAGACGAGGAGGATCGCCGGAGTATCGATCTTAGTGGCTTGCTTAACCTGTGCCAGAAAGGCCAGCTGGATGATACTGTTTTTCGTGAGCACTCGATCGTACAGCACTTAATTTCAACTAACTATCTTGTTGATTATGCTGTTGGACTTGAAAACCTTACTGCGAACATGAGTGCCCTGCAGGAGAAGTTTGGAAAGGTCTGCTCGGTCGATAAGACCGGGGACGAAGCTCTTACGAAAACCAGGCGGAGCGGCAAGAAATTCCAAGGCAAGAGTGAAGAATACCCTATGACAAAAATGCGGATGTTAGGCCTGAAAAGAGGCCTTTACTCGGATTCTGTTCCGGCGTGGCCTGAGGTTGGGACTCAAGTTCATGATGCGTGGTGACCCTGGTGACGACACAAGCTGGATAGAAATATTCGCAATGCTTTCTTTGACGTTTCCGGAGCAAATCAATAGTGAGGCTGGTCTCCCAATTCTATGCAAGGACTTAGCAAGGAAGCCGACAGAGTACCAAAAGCGGTTGATTCTAGTGTCCGTTGGTGTCGCGACGAGGGATACTCCGAAGGATGAGAAGGTGGATGGTTTCGAGCATGCAGCTTTCTTTCGAGACGTAGAGCGCGATCATCTCAGGCCGTGCGGGCTTGCCGTGCGGGTCGGGCAGTCTTGTTGCCTCTTAATGAATCGCACACAGCAGGAGGCCGCGCGGAGATTTTTTTTTCCACTCAATGGTTTTCTCTCGAGATGTGACAAGGGTCCTAATCCATTTTCAATCTCTTTCAAGAACATCATCCCTGGTCCGGTGCCGAGGGACCACGCCGCCCTCGTCCAGAAGAGTTTCGTAGTCCATGAGTACAGTATGGTCACAGTGAAAGTGAGTATAACTGTTTCAAATGGACAGTTGGCCTTCCAAGAGGTCTGTTTCCAATAGGCCGAGTGCGTTATTTGTCTAAATGGCCTTTCTTGTTTAATTAAACTAACTTCTTTATTTTTTTTGTTACATTTCACCTTTCCTTTACGTCTCAGGATCTCGTGTTTACTGTACCTCTGTACAATTTCGCTCTACGCTTTCTTGCTCCTCATCTCGTCGAAGAGGAAAAGGCCGAGAAATTATCCGCCTTACTGTTGCTAGCGGGAAGGGTGTCGTACCAGAGGCTGCTCTTTCACTGCTCCTACAAGGGCTCAAGAAAAAAGATGCTGCTCAGGTTTTCTGCTTGATGCACGCGACGGTGAGCGATCTCTGCCTTATCTGTATGCGCTCTAAAAACAAGGGAATATCGCCAGTAGATCTGCCCCATTTCGGGGTAGCCGTTTGGGACACCGCCAATTTTTAAGGCGAAGCACTCGCCGCCCAACAGGAGCTACACAACATGAGTAAGGTTGACTTCGAGAGGTCCGGTGGACGACTTGGAGGAAGAGCCGGTGAGCGGAGGCCCGCTGGAAATTAAAATTTACGTTTGATTGATGAGGAAAGTAGCGATGAAGGCGAGGCAGGTGAAGCGTGATCCATCTGATTTGAATATATTTTCTTGAGAGTACCAGACATTTTTTGGTACTTTAAGGCCATGAATCATGTAATAAAATGATGAATTTCCCATTTCTTGCATATTCTTATTAAAAATAGCGTTCGTAAGCGTGCGAGTTGCTGATTCTTTTTGTTAAAGTTACGCTACAATATGTGCAGTACGTTTACGTGACCGTGCAAAATGCTTGAATATTTTAAGTTAACTTGCTCTAAAACAGGCGTAGATCATTGTTGTGAGCGTGCATTATGCTGCAGTATTTTAAGCTAAATTTTCTCTAGAAGAGGTGCGTTTTGAAATCGTGAGATGTGCTAATCTTGTACCTGATATATGCCTTACGCGCTAACCTATTGGCACCTTATGCACTTTTGCTATACACGAAAGGTGCTTGCAAAGAATTCACTTCTACTGCTGAAAATGTTCAAACTATGCAGGTGGAAAGTACAGTATTTGAAATCCGGACATGCAGTTGTCGGTAATCGGGTATCGCAATTGGCTGCGATCATACTGTAAAAGTGTCATGTGCCACGCCGCATCCTACGACCGTTCTAAAGCATTCGGTGTAATTCTGATACTACAACTTTATCATATTCCAAATGTTTTTTTTGCTGCTGACACTGTACAAAACCCTCAAAACGCAAGCGCGTTATGTGACATCGGGAGCCCGCTGTGGCCTTCATATCGGTCATAACCGACGACGCCGAAGAGGATTTTGCTACCGCAGAAGCCCAGGGAAAGCACTCGGCCGTTGAGCCTTCCACTGCAGCAGCAGCAGAGGGTGGGCTCCAGCGGCCAATACCAAGACTGCATAGGCCAAAGAAGTCGACAACTCAGCGCCAGATGCCGACACTTAAGCACGCGACCGGACAGCAACACGTAAGTAGGAATATCGTGCTGGTGATAATTAACTAGCCCAAAGAGATCGTCAGTAAACGCAACTGTCTCTTCTCTTTCGAGCTAAAGACCGCGTGCCCCGGAGTTAAAATTGACAGTTTTATAAACGTCTTCTTCGCATCGCGATCAAAATGTGTCCTTTCAAAGTTTGGCGTCGCCTCTCTCCGAATTCCAGCCTGTTAGGCGCCCCCATCACTATAATAAACGACGCGAACGCTTCCAAAAACCTTGCTCCCCACCTTCCGCTCCTCCGCCTCGGTGGTCCGCCAGCTTCCCCCTCACCTCGACATTCGGCCTGGCTCGCTCGCCTCTCGCGCGCGCCCTGGACGCAATCCACGCGCGGATGCGCCCATTCTTCCTCTTCTGCCATAATAAGCACAGGGTGGGGATGAGGACAAAAATGAGCGCGTAAGCGGCATGGGAAGGAGGGGAGGACATTGGAGAGGATATTACGTAAGCTTGCTTGTGGGGGGCGTTACAGAATAGCCACGCATGACATCCCGCTCAAGAGTTCCATTTTTAAATTTGAAATGAGCTAGCTCATTGGCTACATTTTTAAATTTGAAATGAATACAAGAAAAGATGTAACGAGTATCCAGAAACATAGAAAGAAAACTTTACATACTGTACTCTAGTGACAATATTATGATGACACAGTCCAACCAACCAAACAAAGATTAAAGAAGTGACCCCGGGGCCACGTGGAGACTCCACAACAGGAGATCCCTGCGTTTAACGCGATGCTTGCTAGTAACTGTTGGTTAATCAAAGTCTATTTCAGATAAGAGTGTACTTGCAAAATTCGCCTTAATATTGGTTGTCTATACTCAGGAATGGTCGAGTCTGCAAATTTGCAGATGGAACAGTTTGAACTGAATCTGCAAGGATTTTTGATTTCAATCTGCAAATTTGCGGACTGAAAGCAAATCACTTTTTTTAATTGTTTTTCGTGGGGTCAATACCGACAGTCATCTTACAATATATAGGGACACACGGGAACAGTGTACCAGCACAGAGACTACTGACTGAATCTGAGAGCCATGGTGAAGAAGGTCTAGTCTCTGGTTGGGAGGTGTGCACTTGGAGATGGGGACGAAGTGGGTGGTTGGTGCACAAGCAGTCGCTGGAATACCAGAAATGCCTGTCGGTGGCCTGCTCTACGCAGTGTAACGGTTACTATTGGACGCCGGCACCCACCACTGTAAAAATACCTCTAAAAAGTGGTAAAACCATGGGCCAAATGCCAGTCTGCAAATTTGCAGACTGAACTGAATCTGCGACATAAAAACGTTTCAATATGCAAAGTTGCAGATTGAAACCCATTTTTGCAGACTCCACCATTCCTGTAGTATAGACTATACTCGCAGTAGAACTATGGCGTGCGAAGATGCACATCTTCGCGACACGACACTATCTTTGCACATGTACATAGATAGTGTCGTACAGAACGTTACGGCTGCAGTCAATCATGATCGTTTGTCAAAAGCCCCAGCGACCCCCAGCGGGCCCCGTCCACCCCCTTTCCGCCGGCGGGTGCACAGGCACGTGGAAGCTTTCCTTTCGTTCATTTGTGCGCAACACGCGTGATAAATGTTGGAATACAAGTAAACAAAGTTTACGCACTTCTGGATTAAAATGTTACTGTATTACATTCATTTTTATTCTATCGGAATTCACCTTTGGTAGGACTTGAACTCCCGACCGATCGGACGTTATGTACCTCTCCCATGCCAAAAAACATTTCAGGGGGGGACACACGCACGCACGCTCGCACACGCACACGGACATTTTGGGCAATCTAGGACGCAAGAGTTTCCACTATGAGAAGAAAAAAGTTACTAAAATCGTTTACGCCCCTTTAGGCGAAATTAAAGTCCATCTAAGATAAGAGAGTACTGTAAGCTGATAACAATATTACCCTACAGAGACTGAATGTAGTGAAGGAAAGAGGTTCCTTTACGAGGAGTGAAGGAAAGAGGTTCCTTTACGAGGAAATGATGATGAGACGGAGAGGGGTGGGGGGATTCTGGATGTCCGGATGTCACATTTCGTTACGGTAAAAAATCGCTAACCACTGTCCCTGAAACGAGGTTCCACCAAAATATTTCGAAAATATTTTCCCCTCCCTCCAACCTTTTTTCACATTTTCCCTCAACTTTTCAAACTTTCACCTACTTTCGTTCTTCCCCTCAGTTCACACGCGCCGCCGCGCCCGGCCCATGCACTTGCCCCTCCCGCGAATGAGGGTGGCAGGCTTCAGGTGAGGCCACCGCCACTGCCGCGTGATGAGAGCCATGCAGGAAAGGTTCGCGCTCAGACAAGAGAGGGACAGAGAATGGGTTAGTGCTAAGCTACTTCAAGTAGGTTGGTGCGCTCAAGAGGAAGATGCGTCAGTGTTGACGTCGGTACCAATCTACTCCTGAGGCCCAAGGTGAGCACGTAATGTACACACTCGAGTTCATTGTTTGGCGGTCGAATATGTGCTCATAGCACTGTCTATGAATAAGATATGAGACCGCATAAAACTCGGTCGTTTTGCGTGCTCACGGTGAGTAAGACTCGGCACGTGAGCTGATGTGGCAGTGTTGTCATTGCATGAAACCACGGTAAGCAAACGCTTGGGCGTGCTCACACGTTACCGGTACATCAGTGCCTCCAGCTAGCTAGGCTTAGTGAAGCGCTAGTTTAAATCTAGCGACACTGTGAGGTTAGTGTTAGCTGCACTAGTCACAGCACTCAGAGTTAAGTCCTTTTTGCAGTTGTTATGACAATCCTTCTCAAACACTGTGGCGCAAACTTTGTGGTTTGTGGGTGATGACTACCCTTTCGCCGTTCACCACGTTTTTGTAGGTGGGACCCCTGGTGTCCTAGCGGGGGATCACTCCCACGAGGCATGTGGCTTGTGGTTTACGCTTGTCACACTAACAGGTTAGGTGTGCAAGGCATTAAAGATACCCACTTTGTTGTAGAAGATAGTTTCGCCAGAACTCTGTAGACTTGTCATGGGGTCCAGAGTTGTTGGCCCGCGTTGTTACAACGCGTTCTAGATTGTGCTGGCAATCTTACCCGGATATCCTTGGATAGTCGGGCACTTGCTTGCCCATTGGGAAGTCTTAAGTGGTTTAGCACATCGTAGAGATAGTGCTAGGGCTACTACATAACTAGGTTATGCACGCTTGTCATCAGCCTTCTTGGGAAGGGTCTAGACTTGCGTAAGTGCGGCGGTGGTCACGGAATCCTCTTCAGTGGAATTAAAAACTTCTAAGAGCTGGACTGGTACATCCGCAGCAAGGACTTTGAGCTCTTCCCAAGTGTCATCACCCGGGAATCCGAACCAGCTTACCAACACTTTAAAATTTCGACGGGTTGACGGTCGCACTTCCTTAAATTTCTCTACTATGTAGAGAAAGTTTTGTTGGTAGGTGAGGTGCTCCTTGAACTCCTCAGTGTCATCCAGTGTGGCCGAGATATAGAAATTAAGACGCGACACGTGGATCTCCCTTACATTTTCGTCCACTAGGTTTTGGATTTTAGCAACAAGAGGCGTAGTAAACCCTAGCACTCTTGCTAGCCCAGTCCATGTGACTGTGAGCTTATTCACTTTTTGTGGTTGAGGGCATCCAATAAGGACGAAATCACCGACATCAAAGTTGATGGCGGTGACATTTGTCACCTTATTGTGCCGCTCAATCTCTGCAGCTCTCTTTGCTTGAGAGGCTGCAGATACACGCCGATGCATCTCATGGATG
>JAULCF011145666.1:0-15482 GCA_032361265.1 Devaleraea mollis
CAAATTTATTTACCATGTTTTCAAGAGTATTTACTACCACGGCATCGAGTGGCTGGACAGCCCTGAGCTGCTCGTCTCAACCATCTCATCCGCCGTAACTTGATCGATATCCAAACGCTCCACGCCGGTGTAGAGCAGCCGAGCAGAAGATCTGCCTCGTGCCTGCACGCTGATCGGGAGTCAGGGCGTCCAATGTGTCGCCGCTCCAGCCGGCTCGGTCAGCGGTAGAGGCCAGGGGAGTAAGCGGCAGTCGGTGCCAGGTGTATCGGGCAGGTTCGGTCGACGATCGCAGCGCTGCATTCGCTCGCCGTCTCGTCAGGTCCGGACCATCGGGCACGATCGGAGCCGAAGCTCGGGCACCCACCGCGGACCCACATTCCGGGTTCTAGATAGTCACTTCACTGAGGGCTGACGAGGCGCCAGCTGTACAGAAATGACCTGCGGGAGCTGGCGGGTCACTCATGCACTCCGGGCGGCAGCCAGCCCGACCTGCAATCGGTCGACTGGATTATGCGGTGGTGGCTTGCTGGGTGCCGGGTAGCAGCATCAATACGTCGGCGCCGGTCACATCGAGCTGCGGCTCCCGAACGTTTGCCCGCTCGACGAACCAGTGGTTGAACCCATTGAGCGGAATCGGGCGGCTGATGCCAAAGCCTTGGGCCAGATCGCAGTCCAGATCTTGCAGCGTGGCGTTCACGGCGTCGGTCTCGACGCCTTCGGCCACGGCCCGAAGGCCCAGGTTGTGGGCCAGGTCGATCGTGGATCGCACGATGATGGCGTCGTTCTCGTTGGTGGTCATGCCCATCACGAAGCTGCGATCGATCTTGAGCTCCGACACGGGGAACTGGCCCAGCGAACTCAACGACGAATACCCGGTACCGAAGTCATCGACCGAGATGGTTACGCCCAGCGACGTCAGCACCATCAGGATCTCGTGGGTGCGAGCCGGGTCGGTCATCATCGTGCTCTCGGTGATCTCGAGCGTTAGCCGCGACGGCAACAGGCCGCCGTCGTCAAGATGCGTCTGCACCATGTGCACTAGATTCTGGTCCAGGAAGCTTCGAGCCGAAATGTTCACCGCAACGCTCAGCTCCCAGCCTCGACGCTGCCATTGTGATGCAGCGGCAATGGACTTGGCCAAGACACGATCGGTCAGTTGGCCAATGAGCCCGGCGTCTTCGGCCAAGGCGATGAAGATGTCGGGGCGCACATTGCCGTGATCCGGGTGCGTCCAGCGGGCGAGCGCCTCGGCGCCAATAACCCGACCGGTCTGCATGTTGATCTGGGGCTGGAAATGCACCTCGATCTCATCACCCACGATGGCGAGTCGCAGATCACTCAGCAGCTTCAACCGAGCCAGGTCGTCGTCTTCGAGCCCGTCGTTGTACACGGCGTACTTGCGCTGGCTGCGTTTGGCTTCGTACATGGCGATGTCAGCCCGGCGCAGCAGCTTGGTCGCGACCTGGCCATGAGTAGGGCTTTCGACAATGCCGATGCTGGGGGAGACCGACAGGTTGGTGCCCTCGACGACGAGCGGTGCTTCGACAGCAAGCGCGATCCGAGCCGCCAGTTCCCTGGCCTGTTCGATTGATGTGTGCGGCACGAAGATCGCAAATTCATCGCCACCGAAACGCGACGTGAGGCCATCGATAGGGCACGCCAGCTGGATACGAGTGGCGACTTCTCTCAGCAGGGCATCGCCGGCATGGTGGCCGAATGCATCGTTGACTTCCTTGAACCGGTCAAGGTCGATAAACAGCGTGCAGCTCTTCTCGTCGGTCGCGGTCACTGCTTCGTCGACCCATGCTTCGAAGAAGCTGCGGTTGGTCAGGGCCGTAACGGTGTCGTGGGTGGCCTCGTGCCGGATCTGGGCCAGCAGCTGGCTCTTGCGCACGGCCACAGTCAACTGTTGCGTCATAGTCGTGAGCCGATGCAGGTCGCCAGTGACAAAGCGAGAGCTGACACCCTGCCGGTCAGCGACCACCACGTAGCCCAGCGACCCCTGTTCATCAGATAGCAGTATCCGCAGGCAGGCGAAGTCGGTTGCGTCGCTCTCGGCTCGTTCGGCGCGTACGTCGGTGGCTTGGGCCTTGTGTAAACCACTCATGTCCTCGGGAAGTTCCGAGGCCAACGAACGCCCGCCATGAAAACCGTCGGTGCGGCGGCCAGTGCGATCCCAGACCCGTATCGCCACGAGACCACTTCGCATATTGGCGGCGATCTGGTCGGCGGCGGTGTTCAACAAGACGTCGATTTCCGACGCGTCAGCTACCTCGCGACTGAACTCATGGGCGCCCATCAGATCCTGGTGCCGGTGCAGTAAGAGGCCATGTGCTCGGACCGTGGTCCACAACACCGGGAGCACGCTCGCTACGGCCAGGCCAAGGTACAACGACACGCTTGAGGCAACGGCTAGAGCCGCAGCAATAGTTGCGCCGGGCAGATGGAAGACTGGCGCATTCGTAAGCTCCGCCTTCAGCCGGGGTAGCAGTCCGCCCTCTAGGCAGGCGATAGCCACGGCGACAAGCAGGCCGCTGGCGAGCAAGGCCACGAACAGGGCCGTGAACAGCCCGAGCCAGGTCAGAAAGAAGTTCGCCGAGAGCGCTGCGGCCAATCCACGGCACACGGCGAACGCCAAAACAGTTTCGATCGTGAAAACTGCGAAATTGAAGGTCAACTTGAGTGGGTCCGAGCGACGGCACAAGATCTGGCCGATCGTGGCTCCGATGCCGCGGGCAATCACCACACCAACCGGGTTGAACAGCACCAGCGCCACGCCCAGGCCGATATCGCTCGGTGAGTAACCCGACGCCTCGTGCTGAGCTTCGACATGAAATGCGAACTTCTCGCTGACGAGGAAAAACAAACCGACACCGAACAGCCCAAGGAGACGGCTCGACTCGAAGGCGTAGAAGTCTGGGGTCACGAAGCTGAGCGCAAGTGCAGTCACGAGAATCGCTGCGGCTATGCCATAGACGCGAGTCTTCGGTGACTGGAAGCGGGAGTTAGTGCTGAACCACGTCATACGAACCTTCCCGTCTCACGCTCTGTTGGCCTACCTACGTACTCATGATCGGCGTGAACTCGGATCGCGAGCATGGATCGGACGCCAAACCCACAAATAGGTTGGGCCGAACGGTACGCCGTGTCCGACGTGAGGCACATGGCCTAGAAGCAGGGACCGGCCGAGTGGCGATATCAACCACCCGGTTGATGTGAGGGTGGGCGGAAAACCGCATTCTGGAATCACACAAGGAGCCACCCCGGCTCGCCAAGCAAACCCGCTCACAGACACCCAGGAGAACTCATCATGACCAACTTCCGCACTCTCGCTCCCGCTCTTTCGATCCTGCTGCTCATCGGCTACTCAGTTATCGCCATGGCCACCAGCGGCACCATGGCCGGAGTGGCCTCGCCGATGCTGGTTGCTGCGATTGCACTCGCTATCTGGCATGATCGCACTGGCGCCAACGTGG
Organism: Devaleraea mollis; assembly: GCA_032361265.1. Classification (NCBI taxonomy): domain Eukaryota; phylum Rhodophyta; class Florideophyceae; order Palmariales; family Palmariaceae; genus Devaleraea; species Devaleraea mollis. Next base: position 3,477 of record JAULCF011145666.1, read on the forward strand.
CCGCCTGAACCCTTCATGACTGACCCGACTATCGGCCGCCTTGCCGCAGCACTCGAAACTCCCGACGAGTCGCAGGCCGCTGGCCGTGGCGTCTTTCTGTTGCTGATGTGGTTGTCCGCTGGCATTGGTCTACTCGGCCAGATGGCTGACTCTGCGACCGCTGGCCGAGCCGCCAGCGCAGTCGGTGCGCTCGCTGCTCTCGCCGTCTGGCTGCACCTGGTCCACCGGGTGCACGGCTGGCGCCACGACACGTCGCCGCAGCAAGTCACGGTGATGCTGGTGGGTGTCTACCTGCTGCTCATCGTTCTACTCACACTTGATCCGGCATACCTGATACTGCTCTTTGGGGTCTACAGCCTGACGTTCGGATTCGCCGTCGACCTGCGCCTGGCGGCGGGACTGTCGTTCGTCGTGACCGTCATCTGGATCGGCGCATGGCTGTTCCATGAGCTGCCTACCAGCGGCATCATCACGCCCGTCCTGGTCTGGGGCACCCTCGTTGTCATCTCGCAGATCCTCGATCGCATCACGGCCCAGAGCTTGGACCGGCGAGAATTGCTGGCCGAGGTACACGAGACCCGAGCTCAGCTGGCTGAAGCCGAACGGCAACGTGGCGTGCTGGCCGAACGACAACGAGTCGCCGGCGAGATTCACGACACCCTGGCCCAGGGTTTCACCAGCATCGTGCTGCTCTCTCAAGCGATGGGCGCACAGGCCGGGGCGATGTCTGCCGATGTCTTGACCGACAAGTTGGGGCTCGTCGAGCAGACGGCTCGCGACAACCTGGCTGCAACCCGGCGGCTGGTGCAAGATCTGCAACCCGTCGAACTCGACTCGGGAAGCCTGATCGATGCCGTCAACCAGGTGGCACAAAAACATCAAGCTTCGACCGGAACCGACGTGCAGGTTTCGGCGACTGGCGCTATTCGTTCGCTCGGAGGCACCACCGACGTGGCGGTGCTGCGCTCGATTCAAGAAGCACTCGCCAACGCCGCCAAACACGCCGATGCCGATCACATCACCATCGAACTGACGTACACGACCACCGCCATCGACGTCTGCGTGACCGACGACGGCGCTGGCTTTGACCTGATTGCGCCGGCGGCCGAGGTCGCTGGCACGGTGGGCGGTCGGGGGATAGGGATCATGACCAAACGAGCCCACACACTCGGCGGCACTGCTTCGGTCGACAGCCTCATCGGAACCGGCACCACCGTCTCTCTGTCGTTCCCAGCCCCACCACCACGCAGTCCGGAGCTCTCATGACGATTCGCATCATCGTGGCCGACGACCATCCCGTCGTGCGGGCCGGTCTCGTCATGCTGCTCGGCGCCGACGATCAACTCGAAGTCGTGGGCGAGGCTTCGAACGGCCACGAAGCGGTCGCTCTTGCCGCAGAGCTTGAGCCCGACATCGTGCTCACCGACCTACGAATGCCGGAACTCGACGGTGTTGGCGTGGTGACCGCTCTAGCGGCCGCATCGAGCAGTGCCCGGGTGCTCGTGTTGACCACATACGACCACGACCACTCCATCGTCGCGGCGGTAGAAGCCGGAGCGGCGGGCTATCTGCTCAAGGACACCCCTGCCCCCGAACTGATTGCAGCCATCAAACAAGCCAGCGTTGGTGGCCAGATTCTGCCGCCACCAATCGCCGAGAAGCTTGCCGCAGCTAGGGCTGCGCCTCCAATGGAGATGCTGACCGATCGCGAACTAGAAGTCCTGGCGTGCGTGGCTCGGGGAGCATCCAACGCTGCCACCGCCGAAGAACTCTTCATATCAATCGCCACCGTCAAGACCCACCTGATCCACGTGTTCCAAAAACTCCAGGTCGATGACCGCACCGCGGCCGTGACCACGGCCATCGATCTCGGCATCCTGAGCGACTTTTAACCTGCACACTGGTGCGTAATGTTTCCGGACCATCTGCGTCTGGGAGATGTGCACACGAAGCTAGGTTGCTGGAAGACGGCTGGAATCGTGCATCCAGATGGTGAGGACCAATGAAGAAGAACCCCGTAAAGAACGCGGCGGCATCTCGGCTGCTGAGCGCCATGCTGGCATTCACCCTGCTGGCTGCGGCCTGCAGCGGGGGAGACGACTCTGCCGGCCCGAGTGCCGAAGAACTGGCGAACGACCCGGCCAACGCAGCCATCGCACAGATCGACGAAGCCAGCGGCGGTATCGCCACTGGTCCCATTACTGGTCTGTTGACCGTGCAACCTTCCTTTGGCTTCGGCGTGTACGACGTCGACGAAGCAACCGGCCAAGCCCGGGCCGTGCCAGGTATCGCCTCGGTCGCGACCGTCGACCGAAATCGCGATCTGATCGTTAGCGGCGGCGCGGCCTATTCGCTCGGGGCAACAACCCGACCCGATCAGAGCTTCGCTTCCGATGTCAGCGTGGTCAAGATCGACTACGCAACGGGCCAAGTCAGCCAGCTTGTCGCACTTGGATTCGACCGAGAGACCGACGACAGCGAGGAACTCACGGCGCATCGTCTGCTCGCCGTGGCCGGCAACAACGTCGTGGTATCAACGGGCCAGTTCGGTTCCGACGAAGTCACCTACACCGTCTACGACGCCAACACCGGCGCCCAGACGTCATCGTTCGACAAGCCCCGCTACGAATTCGCTTCCGACAGCGGCACCTGCGGCGGCGGCATCTCAGAACTCATTGGTCTGAGCGATGGTCGGTTGATGGGAACCGCCCTTGGCAGCCCGGCCTACCTCTCGGCCGAAACCGGCGAGATCGAACTTGCCATCGAATGTGACCAGCCCGATCCCGAGCTGGCCGACTTCGTGACCACCGCCGACATCGCCGACTACGCCGTGTTCAAAGAGGGCCCCGCCCCGACCGAAGACGAGCTCGTCAGCTTGCTGCAAACCGACCTAGAACCAGAGTGGGGCTTTGTCGAAGGCGACGGCGACCTGTGGTGGATCCAATCCAACATCCGTCAAGCCGGCGACGTCTCCGCCACACTCGGTGGCGTGGTCCAATTTGATCTGGCGACCGGTGCAGTCGAAGCGGTACATCCGCTCGGAGCTCGGCTCGCCGAGTACATCGAATGTGATCCCGAAGGAAACTGCACACTCGATTCGCTCGTGCAGGCCCAGCTGCGCTTCATCGATGGACGGCTGATCATGGTCGACGGTCGAGAAAACGGCAGCATCTTGACGCTTGATCCCGCAACCGGCTCGATCACCGAGACGGCAATCGAGCGAGGGGAAGGGGTCGACTACACCAGCTCCGACTTGCTAGCGGGCGACCCCGACGGCATCTGGATCGAAGTAGGCCGCTTCACCATCACGAAAGACGACGACACAGGCCGTAGCGCATCGGGCCCGACCTACATCGAACACTTCGACCTGGCGACTAACCAGATCGATCTGTCGCTCGCGGTCGAAGACCTGTTCTTTTAGACCCAGCAGATACCGCGCCCGCCGAGGGATTGCCCCCGGCGTGCGCGCCGGTTACTGCTTGGCCAGATGGGCGATACTCATGGCCGTCTCGGTGGCGATCTCAGGGCAGCTGACCGAGAAGACTTCGCTGCCGTGCAAGGTGCCCATGACCTGACGACAACGAGCCGTTACCCCCGCCTTGTTGAGCAGTCGGTAGAACTCGATGCCCTCGTCGCGCAGTGGATCACATTCGTTCACGCTGATCATCGTGGTGGGGAACCCGGCGACATCGTCGACCGTGGCGAACATGGGCCACGCCAACGGATTGCCTTCGTTGAACGCCTCGATGCCGTAGGCCATACGAGCGTTGTTACCCCACGTATTGATGAACAAGCCGTTGTTCTCGGTCGAGGACGGGAAACGTTCCTGCGGCCATTCACCCGCGAGATACGGGCACAAGGCATAGATGCCGCTGATGAGATCGATGTCGCCATCGCGCAGCAACTGCATGCTGGCGGCAATCGCAAGATTTCCGCCGCCGCTATCGCCCGACACCACGATCTTCGACGCATCGATACCGAGTTCGTCGGCCTGACCGGCCAACCACCGCAGGCCGGACACACAGTCGTTGAGCCCAGCGGGAAACGGGGCGACTTCGGTGGCCGTCGACGGGTAGACGGCGTTGCGGAAGTCGACCAAGGCGACCGCCACACCCTGGTGGGCGATCAGCCGACCCCAGCACTGATACATGCCAAGGAACGCAGACATGGTCTGCATGCCACCGCCATGGATGTAATACACACACGGCACCGGCCCCTCGACCTGAGGTCGCATGAACGACACCTTGATCGGGTTGCCATCGGGCGCAGACACGAACTCGTGCGTTGAAATGTCGAGACCCTCGAGCGGCGCCAGGTCGGTGCTGTCGATGCGATCGAGCGTGGCATCAACCGCAGCGCGAGCCGCTAACGCGGACTCGCGGGTGGCCTTGGCCATCAGCTGGTCGCGATCGGCGACGTCGGCGCCGGCCCGCGCATCGGGTGTCATACTCATGATGCGACGAATGCGCGGATCCAGTCGGTCGTCGGACCCGATCTTGGTCATGCGTCTTCGACCAGTTGGCGAAGCTTGCCCAGTGTGCCCACAGGGTCAGGTCCGACCGGAGTTACGTTCAGCACGCTGACTCCAGCTTCCTTCCACGCACCCAATCGTTCCTTCACGTAACCCTCGGGTCCAACCAGGTTGGCCCGTTGCAGGAAGTCACGAGGCACGGCCGCAGCGGCGGCGTCCTTGTGGCCGTCGAGGTAGAGATCCTGGATCTCGATGGCCTCTTCTTCGTAGCCGTACTTCTGCGCGATGGAGTTATAGAAGTTCTTGTCGCGTGCGCCCATGCCGCCCCAGTACAACGCCGTGGACGGGCGGCCGCGGTCGAGCACCTGGTCAGCGCCATCGCCGGCGTATTCGTCGCCAATGGCAACCATGGCGCCGGCACCGATCTCGAGCTTCTTCAGGCTGGGATCGCGCAGTGCGGTGCCGGCCTTCAGGTCGTCGCCCCACACCCGCTGGAACTCGTCGGGCAGGAAGAAGACTGGCAGCCAACCGTCGGCCGACTTGGCAGTCTGCTTGACCGACAACGGCATGAGCGATGCCCACCAGATCGGTACTTCTGACCGGACTGGGTGATTGATCAGCTTGAGTGGCTTACCCAGACCAGTTCCCTGGCCCTCGGGCAGGGGAATCTGCACGGTCTTGCCGTCGAACACGATCTTCTCGCGGCGCAAGGCCATACGAGTCACGTCGATGTACTCGCTGATGCGCTTCATGGGCTTCTCATAGGGAATGCCGTGGAAGCCCTCGACGACCTGAGGGCCACTGGCGCCCAGCCCCAGGATGAACCGGCCGTTACTCACGTAATCGCAGCCAGCAGCAGTTTGCGCAATGGCTGCAGCGCTGCGCGAGTAGACATTCAAGATGGCGGTGCCGATCTCGACCCGCTCGGTGCGAGCAGCAAGGAAGCCGATCTGGCTGACGGCATCGATGCTGTACGCCTCGGCCACCCAGACCACGTCGAGGCCCGCCTGTTCAAATTCGACGACCTGTTCGACGGTCGAATGGAAGTCGCCGACGTAGTTGATGCTCATGCCAATTTTCATGGCCAGATCGTAGTTGGGCGCCTTGTCACGACGCCATCTCAGATGAGCGAACGGACTTAACCGTCGTCGGCCTCGGTGTCATCTGCCTCGGTGCCATCGGTGTCGGCGGCATCGCCAGCGGGTTCGCGAGGGATGCACTCGTCGAAGTTGCCGTCGCCATTGGTATCGATGGCCTTGGTTTCCTCGGGACACTCTTCGGCGCTGCAGAAGTCGATCAGGCCATCGGCGTTTTCGTCGATGGCGGTGGTGTCGGTCGGACAGATGGCCTCGATCGGCACACACTGATCACCGAAGCCGTCTTCGTCGAGGTCGACAAGTCCTTGATCTTCTTCGCATTCGGGCGCTGGCTCGGTCGGGTTGCCGTCGCAGTCTCGGCCTTCGCTCGGCTGATACGTGGCGCCCACGCTGTCGACTTCGACCCGGCCGTCGGCGTAGGTACGGGTGCGTTCGGTGCGGACTTTGGTGCACTCATTCAAAGGCTCTGTGGTCTGGTCGGTCTGTTCACCGCTCACCGTGGCGGTGCCAAACAACTTCACCGTGATCGATGTAGAGGTGTACTCGGACCAGATAAGAACCGGGAACTCCGTGGAGTTACGGAACTTCAGGTCGACGCTTGGCCAGCTGACCGTGGCCTCACGCCCATAGGGATACCGATCGATGTAGATGCTGTGTGGCTGGTACTGCACGAAGTCAAGACCACCAAAGAACGCAGCGTTGAAGAGCGTGGTGGCGAACTGGCTCACGCCTCCGCCGACATCTTCGTCGAAGACACCGTTGTAAATAACACCCGCGGGCACGAAGCCATTGGCCGTGGTGCGCTCGCCTACGTAGCCGTTGAGCGAGAACGTGTCGCCGGGCTCAACTACAGCGCCTCGGACGATGTCAGCCATCCGTTGGATGTTGATGACACGGTCCTGGTCGGCCGGATGTTCGGTGGTGAATTCACCGATCAACTCTGAGATGCCCAGGTCAGCCAACGGAGTCAGGTCATCTGCGATCAGATCGAGTGCCACCGAGGTCGTGCCCGATAAGACCGCGTCGAGGACTTCTTCGGCAACCTCGGCCTGGCAACACATGACGGCATTTGCTGGAGGCAGGCGGATCTGGTTGCCCTCGACGATCAAAGAGCGCGTGTCAATGTCGCCTTCGGCGATGCCTGCCGCGGCATTAATCCAGCGGTACATCGCTTCGGTGTTCAACTTCGCTCGGGGTGACGAACCCGCAAGATCAAGCTCCACCCAACTGCGGAACTCGTCAGGGCGGGCCTTGACCGAGATGCCGTTCACGATGAACTCGATGTCGTTGCGGGTCTGCCCATTGACGAGATCGACAAGCGCCTGAATTTCAACGTCGATCATTGCGTCGGTTGTAGTGACGGCGTCGACAAAGATCTCCTGGCCGGGTTCGCTGGGCAACGATGCGCTGAGATCGCGAACGAGCTGCTGCACATCGAGGATGCTGCCCGCAGTGCCGGGCCGGAGTTCGAGCCGGCCATTGTTCAAGATCAAGGTGGGCTCACCTGGCTCCACGCTGATGGTCTTTGATACCGCAGCCAAGCCAGCTTCGGCAGCGGCATTGTCGAGCCGCAAAACCGCGTCGACCTCGCGGGCCGAGAACAGCGCACCCAGCCAGCTGAATGGGCGCACCAGGCTCGTGCCCTCTCGCCCTGCTGCTAGCACTGCAGCCCGGGTGGCCCGCCGGTCCAGCGCGAGACCGAGCCGCTCGGCATCGATCTGATAGGCCGCTCCCGGCGTCTCGATGTACACCGGTGCGGTCTGCACAAACGAGTTGATGCGATCGAACTCGGCGTCGAGTTCATCAGATGTCATACCGCCAACATCGACCTCGCCGAGAGTCACACCGCGCAGCACGCGGCCGTCGTGGTTACGAATATCAATGGTGGTTATGGCATAGGTGGCGGCCAGCAGCAGCAATGGAAGCACGGCGAAGAGAACTCGCCGTCGGGTCCAGCGCAAGCCATTGCCAGAACCTGCGGCACCGGGTGTCGATGATGAATGCGCAAGATGCGTAGGACCTACGATCTTCCGATGTTAATTCCTGGCCGACCGTCGCTGGCGGCAGAGACCAATTGAGTTACGCGGGCGCCTGACCAAGGGCTGCGACTTCGGTATCGAGCTGGCTCAACAATTCGGTCATAGCGTTCTCGATGAGCTTGGCATTCTCGTGGTCGTCGGCGCCATGTAGATCTACCGGATCACCCAATCGCATCGTGACGATTGGGCGGTTGCGCAGTCGAATCTTGGGCCACTTGCCTCGAGGCCAGGCCAGACCGGTGCGATGGAACGTGATCGGCCGCACGATTGCGCCAGTCTCTCGAGCTAGCTCGGCCACCCCGGCCCGAAACGGCCCGACTTGGGGGTTTCGTTCTTCCGGCTTGGTCAGGCGCCCTTCGGGCATGATGCCAATGAGCTCACGTCGTTCTAGGGCAGCGCGTGCTTCGGCGAAGGCTTCTTCCTTGTTTTCCCCACTCAGCGGAATGCAGCCGATTCGGCGCAACCATCGGCCCGCCAACTTGTTCTCGAAATAGCGGGCTTGCACCAGAAATCGGCATCCGACATCTGCCTGGTAACAAAATGCTGCCGCCATGAACACATCGAGCAGACTCTGGTGGTTACCCGCAGCGATCGTAGGTCGATCGGGGTCAACATCGATGTGACTTTGGATGTGCAGAACTGCGACGGCCTTCATCAGAAATGACAGCAGCCTGCCGTCTTTCTGGATCTCTCGTTGCGCAGCTATTTGTGATGGTTGCATGGGGAACAGACGCTAGCGGCTCGACCTGTGCCACTCGTGAACTCTGACCGCGAAGAGTTCCCCGACGCTGCTGTTTGGCTCGGTTAGGGTCTGCGCAATGCGTCTCGTGATTGCCCGCTGCACCGTCGACTACGACGGTCGACTCACCGCCCACCTTCCCGAGGCCTTGCGTCTGATCATGGTGAAGGCCGACGGCTGTGTGGCGATCCACGCCGACGGCGGGGCGTACAAGCCTTTGAACTGGATGAACGCCCCGAACCGGCTCACGTTCGACGATGAAGGCTGGACCGTCACGAGCCCCAAGGGCGAGACGCTGCGTATCACGATGCACGAGATCGTGTCTGACACCGACGTCGAGTTTGGTATCGACCCTGGTCTGCAGAAGGACGGCGTCGAATCGCACTTGCAAGAGTTGCTCGCGGCGTCGCCCGAGGCCATGGGTGACGGCATGCGGCTGGTCCGCCGCGAATATCCCACCGACATCGGCCCGGTCGACCTGTTGCTCAAGGACGCTGATGGCGGCACAATCGCCGTCGAGATCAAGCGCCGCGGCGAAATCGATGGTGTGGAACAGCTCACTCGGTATCTCGAGTTCTTGAACCGCGATCCCATGCTGCGTCCGGTCCGCGGCATGTTCGTGGCCCAAGAGATCAAGCCTCAGGCCAAGGTGCTCGCCACCGATCGCTCGATCGAGTGGAAAGTCGTCGACTACGACGAACTCCGCGGCATCGAGCCCAAAGAACCCCGCCTCTTCTAAAGCTGGTCCGACCAATGTTGGGGCGACGAGAGTGCAGATTTCTGCGTTCTGGTGACCCCAATGGTGTTAGCGCTTGACGCCGGCCCGAGCGATGGCGGCCTGGTGGGCGCGGGCTTCGATGGTGTCTTCGAGTGGGCGCAGCACGACGTCGTCGCCGTAACGATGTTCAAGGGCCCAGCTGAGCAGTAGGTCAGCGAGCCACGGGTTCTTCGGCAGCAATGGCCCGTGCAGATACGTGCCGATGACGTGATTGAAGATGGCACCTTCGTAGCCACTCGAACCGTCGTTGCCGTGGCCTTTGACGACGGCACCCAGGGGCACTGCGGCCGGTCCTAGGCGGGTGCGTCCGACATGGTTCTCGTAGCCCACGACGCGTTGGGTGGTGCCCTTGATCTCAGCATCGATCACCAGATCGCCGATTAGACGGGACTCGCCCGCTTCGGTGACAAGATCGAGGATGCCAAGCCCTGGGAGAAGGGTTCCGTCGGCAGTCACGTACTGATGCCCCGCGAGCTGGATGCCACCACAGACATAGAGCTGAGCGGCGCCGGCATCGGCGGCAGCCTGCAAGGTGTCAACGTTGGCCATCAGGTCCTTGGCCACCAGGTTCTGATCTCGGTCCTGGCCGCCACCCAAGTAGTACAAGTCATGCTGGCCCGGCTCGATGATGTCGCCCAGTCCGATTTCAGTAATCTCGAGCGCCATGTCGCGCCACGCCAACCGTTGGCGGAATACAGCGATGTTGCCGCGATCGGCATAGATATTCATCATGCCGGGGTACAGGTGACACAAGCGCACGGTGTGAGCAGCGTTCATTCGTCGTCGCTCCAGTAGGCCGTGGCGTGGCCTCGTTGGGTCAGGACCCATCGCAGGTCGAGCATGGCGGTGTAAGTCGGCAGGGCGTGCAGCGTCTGGCCGGCAGGCGTGGCTGCGAGTGCAATATCAAGTGCCTTGGCCGGGTCCGGGGCGATCTTGATCTTGTCCATGTCGAAGCCGCCGTATTGGAAACGCAGCGCAAGATCCCAGGCGCGATCGCCACCCAGCGTCAGCGATGCCAGCCGGGGCTGTAGCGGTTCCCAATCAACGTCCCAGATCCAGCTCACGTCTTGGCCATCGGCGGTGCGGTCATTAAGCAGCACCACCACGTGCAGCGCCCCGGGACCGTTCAGCAGGGTGCGCACATTCTGGTTTACGCCGGTCGGGTTCTTGGCGAGCAGCAGTTGCACGTGCTTGTCATCGACTTCGATGACCTCGCCGCGGCCGAATGCGGGCTTGGTCTCGGCGATGACTCGAGCGACCGCGTGGGCTTCTTGCGGTCGTTTCGTGCGAACGGCCAGCGCCCACGAGGCAGCGAACGCCGCCACGATGTTGTACGAGTTATGTAGCCCGGGCAGGGGCGATTCGATGGTGAGCGAGATGGGCGCTCCGGCAGGGGACGGGTACTGCACCGTGGTCTGCTGGCCCGATGTGGTCAGCGCAATGTGGGTCGCCGTAATCGCCGGCACGGGCCGAGTGGCATCGCAGTTGGGGCAGTCCCAATGGCCAAGATGGCCAACGAGTACTACGTGGTGTTCAAGCGCAGCGCCACAGTTGCGACACATGGTGGCATCGGCGGCATGATCGCGTTCGGCGACTGCGTGGGTGGTGTCATCGACACCAAACCACACGACGTTGTCTCGGCCTTCGCCCAGCGCAGCGATGTTGGGGTCATCCGCGTTCAGCACGAGCATGGGTGGTTCGTGCTGGGCTGCGAGTTCGTCGAGCAAGTCGCGCCATTTGTCTACCAGGGTCTCGAGTTCGCCGAATCGATCGAGCTGATCTCGAAATAGGTTCATGAGCACCACGACTTGGGGCCGGGTGCCAGCAGCAACCGCAGTGAGAGCAGCTTCGTCGACCTCGAACAGGCCGAGGTCGGCGCCCTTGTCACCTTTGAGCAGAGCCGCAGCAATGCCACGTTCGAGATTGGAACCCTCGGCATTAGTGACCAGGTGATAGCCCGCGGCCCGCGTCGCGGCAGCGAGCAGCCGGGTGGTGGTGGTTTTGCCATTGGTGGCAGAAACAAGCACCGATCCGTGTTGTAGATCGGCCGCATATTCGGCGACCGCTCGGGGTCGCAGCTTAAGCAGCACAACTCCGGGAAGAGTCGTGCCGCCGCCTCGGCCCAAACGCTTACTGAGCCAACCCGAGGCGTTCGCGATGAAGCCAGCTAGTCGTCTCACGGATGTGAGGGTAGGCCCTGGACTGGCCGTATCGCGGACAGCGTGCTGTTAGCGGGTGAGTGGCTTGTACTTAAGACGGGTTGGCTGGTCAGCAGCCGAGCCCAGTTCCTTGCGGCGGAAGGCTTCGTAGTCGCTGAAGTTGCCTTCGAACCAGCGAACCTGTGAGTCACCTTCGAACGCCAGTGTGTGGGTCGCAATGCGATCCAGGAACCAACGATCGTGGCTGATGATCACGGCACAACCGGCGTACATCTCAAGTGCGTTCTCGAGCGAGCGCAGGGTTTCGATGTCGAGGTCATTGGTGGGCTCATCGAGCAGCAGCACATTGGCGCCGCTGCGCAGAACCTTGGCCAGGTGCACACGGTTACGCTCACCACCAGAAAGGTGACCAACCAGCTTCTGCTGGTCAGGACCCTTGAAGTTGAACGATGCCACGTAGGCCCGGGCGTTGATCTGACGTCCGCCGAGTTCGATGACATCTTGGCCATCGCAGATCTCGGCGTACACAGTGCGTTCGGCATCGAGCGCATCACGGCTTTGATCGACATAGCCAAGTTGCACGGTTTCACCGACGCGCAGGTTGCCTTCGTCGGGAGACTCGGTGCCCGTGATCATGCGGAACAACGTGGTCTTACCCGCACCATTGGCGCCGATGATTCCCACGATGCCAGCTGGAGGCAGCGTGAAGGTCAGATCGTCGAT
>JAULCF011146777.1:0-15481 GCA_032361265.1 Devaleraea mollis
CCGCGCCGCCCCGTGCCCGCCCCGCCAAGTTCTCGCCCAATCCTCCGGGTATTGGGCGCCGCTCACGGGACGGAACGGGACGCCCCGTGCCCCATGCAGTCTTGTTTTTAAAAGAACTGGGCGTATATTACCGTGCATTATCGATAAAGTGCTGTTTCAGGCCCTCATCAACTTTTACTCGCTCAATAGAAATAGAGCAGTTAGAGGAGGTCGAGAGCTCTTCTTAAATCTTCTTTTGCAAAAGGATGTTGAATAGTAACAATAGTATACTAGTACTAATGGTATACCAACGGTTATTGTTAACGGTTTATTAGGGAGTGAAATCCACAAGCGTCTCTTTAAGATGCATTTCTCTGTACACCGGTGTCTCGGTACTGATCTATATCGTGACAGCGTAAGGGCTGGTCAAAGTTGGGCTAAATTAAGAGCTGGTCATGACTCCAGTTCAAACTGCAGAATTTTTCTGACTCGGAAGTATACTCGCCGCCGTTATGAACTCTAAATTCTTAGCCAGTAAGTCTGAAGCAGCCATACGTGTATCCCAAAGCAGGCATCTGTGGAAATCACCCGTATTTTAATTGCCCTAGGTTCAAAAGCCGAACGCTATGTAACATATCAGAGGCTCCGGTCGTTTGGTCATGGTACTTATTGATCCTAACATGCGATACAGTCATACTGCCGCAACCCAAACACTCTTTTGCACAAACGGGCGTCGCCTAGCTAACAGACTCTCATCAGGCCAAGAAGCAGAGCCTTGCCGTCTCACCAGCGGCCTTAAAACTTGAAAACAATCCAAAGCCTCGCAGAGCAGTATACTTCAAGAAGATTTGGGCCCAAGGTTTTTGTTCTCATTTGCTTTAAAATAGATAGTTATGAAATAGAAGAAAGTAGGCCTCATGTGTTAGTAAGAGCTATGAGAAACTGTTTAAAAAAGACCTCCGATCCGTAAAACATGATCCCTCTTTTTTCGATTCGGATGACTTCATAGAGGTATTATAAATGCAAAAACTCGGTCGCCAGGCCGTCCATCCGCCTCGTTCATTAGAAACGCTACTATTACTAAATTGGAGATGATGTTCGCAATTTCAATTTGTTGGGGGCTCAAAACTTCCAAATATCATCCAAAAACCATTTATAAGGCACTGAAAAGCACTGGGTTTTACTAGCAAAGAGAACCTTGACTCCAGATGTCCAAGGCAGGGTAGAATGTCAGTTAAAAAATAACTAGCATACGACGTATTCACGTTTCGCAGCGACTTTTAGACGCTTGACAATATAGATATAAATAAATGGTAAAGACTTGGGCCGTCGTCTTGAAGTATACTGGCTCACAAGCCATCTGCAGTGCTTAGCAAGGGAGATAAATGGCTCCCGCCGTTCGTAATTTAAATGCTTTTTAAAACGGGCAGCGCACATTCCTCAAGGGCAATGCCTTCTCCGAGCCTAAAGCCCTTTGGGACAATATATTTAGTAAACGAACCGCTGAGTTTACGCCTTACACCGGCATAAAGAAAAAAAATACATAAGAGATCCCACCGCAGCGCTTCCTCGGTCCATTCAAGTGCTCCCGATGCTAACTAATACCAGTTTGAGAATGAAGTATAATTACCGTTAAAATATCCGGCATCTAATCGATACCTGGGCTTACGGTACGGGCGACCAATTAGTGGGCAAAGCGAGAATTTTAATTCTTTTTAAAATTTTTTTTTAAAAAAACGAAAGCAGTGATTACGCTTTCCTCACACAGTACAGTTAACTCAACCCCTGTCAATGACCAAGAGTTGTGCATGTGTGTTGGACTGTGGGTTTGACGCTCTGCATGTCTGATCTGGGGAGATGACCGTCACACGCTTCGTTTGTTATCGTACTGTAAATACGCCGTACAGTATTTACAGAATCACCCCGCGCGGGTGACCAATACTGCCCACCCCGCCCCGCCGCACCTGGCCGCGGAATTCTTCTGGGACCGCCCCGTTCCGCTCACGTGCATTTAAACGGTCCCCGTTAACCGTCCGTAATATACAAAGTCGGTGCCCGCGCCCGATTTGCCAAAAACAATCGCGGGCCTGCGGCCAGCGCCCTGCTTGGGACACGTCCCTTTCTTGACCCGTATTGCAAAAAATAGCGCTTTTTCATAGCAACCCCGAAAAAAAAAAGTTTAACTGCTTTTTCCTATCTCTAGTCTGCAGACCGTTCTATACACAAGAAGCATTTCAGAAAGTCTCGAGATAGTCCAAATTTCTGACATGCACCAGCACCAGCGGATCTGGGGCTGACAGAGAAGTGCTCAGGATAATAGCGTTGTGGGACGTCCAGGAACACCAGAGAAAATATTTTTATGGTTGTTCCTGGACTGTCCCACCAACAAATAGGGTTTTTGGGCTTCTTTCGGCCCTTAGCAATAACTGTACAGTATTATTCATATCGATATGGCACGGCATTTACACGTGTGCACTGCTGAGCACGAGACACATATTTGGTCTCAGATGTCGCGGAAAATTTGATAGATGGCCGCGCTACGATTGCTTATAACTATTTACATCGTAAATTGACTTCAGCAAAACATGACCAATTTATTTTTAGCGGGATAATTGATTTCAATTCAACATCCCGCCAACTTTGAGAAATTGTCCCTGCGCACCGATTGCTCCGAATCGATCGATTATGAAAACGGCGGCGACGACAATTTTGCTCGAAAAGAATCGATCGATGTTCTCGAGAAAGATTGTCGTCGCCGTCGTTTTGCATCGGATTTGCTTTTTTTAAAAAACTGCCGGGAACTCTAATCAACAGTACAGCCTATCATTTTTTCAAACATCGATACAAATTAAAGATACACTGTAAACGAAAAGGTGATCAAGCATGGTACATGGCATGTACCATGCTTGATCACCTTTTCGTTTCATTTATTTGCCAGTGTGGCAAATGTCGCAAAGTGCAACAATGCAGATGGCAGTCGTGGAATATCATCCGCCAAATTCGTATCGATTAGCCACGATTTATGTCTCCCCGTTTTTTGACGCCACGTGGCCCACGAACTTTGTTACTGTGTTCCAGGACTTTTTCTGCCCTGTTCCTGGACCGATTTTCGCTATTTTCCTGAACGCTTCTCTGACAGCTCAGGTACTGTACTGATCGGGCGGCACACTGTCATGGAACTCTCTAGAGGAACTCTTGTGGAAATCTTTCGAGTGTACGCAGAAGCGAATAGGAAATTTTACGACATAACCCGCACTTCGAAGTACACGAGAAGAGTACATAGACCAGCTTGATGAGTGGCTTGCGATCGAGTTGCGAGCCTGTCACACCTTTGAATGTCAGGCTTAACTCCCAAAACATCCATAGCCACGAATTCGAACTGGCGACTAGCTTGACGAATCTCCATATCTCCATAAGAGCTGGTACCGGTGGCTCGAACCTGCCAAGATGGATCATGTCACAACGTAGGTACCTCTTAAAAAACGCCTCGAAGCGTTCCCTTTTTTTTCTTGAGCTATTTTCAGGGCCTCGATCCCCAATCTGCTTTTTAAAGTTCTCTCGCCACTTTTTAGCAGCGTGTACATAGTGCAGTGCTTGAAACAAAATTGCATTTTTCTGAGTATTGAGCTGTAGCCTGGCGCGTGATTCCCAATAAAGAACCTACTGAAGTCCCTTGAGCCTGCGTGAGAGGAACCTCATGGACCAAAAGTCGTCTGGCTCTTGCTTTTGAAGTATAATTGCGCTATATCGCATTCCGGACGCGTTGTGAAAAATTGTTTCTCCTAGAGCTTGCATGCTGAACTATCCGTCCGCAATCAAACCGACCCCATTTTTTCGCAGTATTAAGTGAGGAGGGCTCTTAGATCTGATCGCTCATCGGCGCTCTGGATCGCGGGAATCTCCATTGCGTTGGTCGGATTAGAGGTCCAGATCTGCCGTTTCAGGATATATTTTGTTCGGACGGACCAGCGTTATTGTGAATTTCGAAAAGATCCTCTCCTTGTTTCAAAATTTGCATAGAAAACTGCTGTGTCTGTTCGTCTTTATAGCCTTTTGAAACTGCTGCGGTTCTTGTAGGGTTCTAAGGCTAACCTTACTGCACTCAAAGTTTTTTTCCTAGTGTGAGATCTGGTACCTTCAATTTCGTTAGGGTGGAGCGTCCTCATAGAATGAAACGGGCAAGCCCATCTCCTAGATCTAGAGCTATAGCTCATCGAGCGAGCGGTCGTATGCAACACTGGCGATAGCGCATGACTGTAACTGCCTTTCCTGAACTTATTGTAAATTGTTTTGCCATTCAAGGAGGAGAGCGCTAGCTAGATAGCATGCTTGTAGTTCAGTCCCGGGTCAAAATGCAGCTTTCGTACTCTTGCGGGCGTGAGCGTTAGCTTGGGTCAGTCCCGGATCAAAATGCATCTTTCGTACTCTTGTGGTGGGGAGGGAGGGGACGGTGGGACGAAGAGCCGAGCGTCTTTTTATCTCTTGGGTTTTGTCTTGATCCGGCTGGTTGTGTCTTGGCGAACCATTGTGTCCACGGCGGCTTGGATTGTTGGCTGGCCGAGGGTCGGGGGTTCTTTTGAAGGCGGATTGGGATAAAACTAAAAAGGTTGGGACGATTGAATCCAATTATCAAACGCTACCTTAATGTTACCGAGGTAGAGTTCGCATTTACCTCTTGTGTAGGCTGCCACTTGCTATAGCAAAGACTATATCTTTTGCATTCTTCATGGCAAGAGCGCTAGTATGCTTGATGTTATCTCCCGGGTCAAAATGCATCTTTCGTACTCTTGCGGGCGTGAGTGCTAGTAGAGCTTGCTTGATGTTCAGTCCCGGGTCAAAATGCATCTTTCGCACTCCAGTGGGCGTTAGCGCTAGCTTGCTTGAGGTTGAGTCCCGGATCGAACTGCGTCTTTCGTGTTCTTGCGGGCGTGCTGGCTGAGATGACTATTGGACTGGCGAGTGGAAGGGAAAGGCTCTACCGGCGGTATGACGAAATAATCGGGCGGCACAAACGCACCTCCTGATTGGTTCGAAATGCACTGATCGACCGGTGTTTGAGCCTAGGGTTCTCTGCCTGTAGATTTTCTCCATTTTTAGTCTGGATGTGGTCTTCAGACTGCACGGCTGTATGCCTCTGAATTCCTGTATCTCCCCAAGCACTGCACGCAACCTCTCCCCTGCCTGGATTCCTGGCCTCATTCCGGCTTCACGTCGCCGGACGTTGCCTCTCCCACGATATAGTCTACCACCTTCACGGTGCACGGTGCATGCTGCACTCTCCTGTCGTCTTGGTCACCCGTCTGGGCCCGCTCCACGGCACCGCGGTCTGCAACTCCGGCCCCAACACCTCCCTCCTCCGCGCCTCCCTTCTTCCGGCTCTCTCAACCACACTCAACCCATCCTCTGCCTTCAGCAACCTGCTCCCCCCCCGTCGCGTCCCCTCCTCTTCTGTTTGGCGGCTTGACGCCCCGCCGCCGACCCCCGCAGCCTCTACGGCGATTGCTGGCGTTCGGACAGCTTCTGGGCTGGGTTTCTGTCGTTCCCGGCGCCGCGGGTGTGAGGCGTTATGTCGGTGCCTACGGATGGGGGGGTCGTCCGCTCAGTCGACGGGGTATTGTCGGCTGATTACATTGGGTAGTAGGGCCCGCTCTTTTCCCTCTGTCTCTTCCCAGCGGCCTGGGACTACCCCTCCGTCGGCGTCATCTTCCTCCCCAAGCGCCCGACGGCCTGGGACTACCACGCTGTAAGCGTTGTTTTCCTCGTCAAGCGCCCAGCGGCTTGGGGATGCTAGGCTGGAATGCCGCTCGCGTGGGTTCCAGGGTTGTCGGGCGCAATGGCGGCGCCGAACGCTGGCGGCGGGTCATCCGTGGTGGGCCACGTGCCGAGATGAGGCGGTGGCGGCTCCTTGGGTGGCCTCGGCGGTTGCCTCGGTAGAGGCCCCACTTCTTCGGCGGTGTCGAAAGCGGTACTGGCCGCAGCCTTGCCGATAGACTTGTGGGCGCGGGAGGAGAAGCGACGAGTAGTGACTAGTGTGGTAGTGTTCTGATGTAAATGTGGTAGGGCGTGAGGTTTGTTCGTGAGTGTGGATGGCTGTGTGCGGATTGGGTAGTGCCTATCAGTGATTAATCAGAGAGCTGATGTGGATCTGAATCAGCTCTCTGAGGCTGAGCGTGGAGATTGTGCTTCTGGTGTCTCTGGAGGGCGAGACTTATTGCTAGTTCTGGCTCAGACTTAACTTTTTTTCTGAAGTATTGGCAGGTGGGATGTGTATTAGCATGCTACTATATTTGGTGGCCTGCATGTCCGCCTTCATCTTCCATCTCGTCTGTACTTGGACTTACCCGGCCGCAAAAATGGCAGGCTTTGGAGTCTATCTCGGACGTTACTGGTTTTTGTAGATCTGATCTAGATGAACTTGCGCCTCATATTACAGCAAGCAAGTCATAGATATGACTTTCTTTAGAGAGTGTTAAAACACTATCGACTTCGTTGGTTGGTAGGGAGCGCTCCAACGTCGCCCTTTTTATGATCTTACTCGCCTAGAGATGTATACTTTAGCGTTCCGCGAGAGCCCAGAGATTCTACATCCATTTCTCTGTGTTCTACGGGGTGAAGTAGCCTACTCGTATGGATTTCTGGTACTGCATGCTAAGAGGAAATTGCGCTCACTCTGAGGCGCAATTTCCCTCATTGCTTTGAGGATGCCAGATCGGTCTCAGGCTTTACCTCGTCACGACTTTCACGACTTGTTCACGCAATTGGGCTGTATTGGTCTGGCGTGGTCCACGCCTCTACAGCCGAAGGTTTAAATTAAACCTGAACACATATTGGCTTCTGCGGGAATGATTTTGCACTGTACGGAGCGTTTCACAATGAGGCGTGACTGTACGCAAAGATGCGACCGTACTCAAAATACCTACAGCGTTGTGTTTGCCGTACAGTGCAGCCTCTGCTCATACTATTCGGCTATATCCTTCCGTCTCTTGCAAAATTCTTCTAAAATTCAACGATATTCCGGATCTTCAGCTACGATATCGTATAGGAGATATCTCCTTGAATGGTTGGGGGGACTCGTTGTGGTGTGACACGTTCTCAGGAACGGGGAGGGCTGCATTGTACTTGTTCGGTCTTGGGTCTCAATTTCACTTATTTTTGGCGGCCGTTTCATGTGTGCACACAGCGTACAGTGATTGCATAAATTTCAACGTTCAGCTCGGACACTCGGACCTCTGCTATGATTACTGCTCGAGCTGCACTGCCCCTGGGTCAGCTCGCCAGGATGCGTGCGACCTTTTCCGCAATATTCCCTTGGGACACCTGCGGCCTTTGTAAAATATCTGAGTCGCCATGGACCCTTCCTAGAACTTTTTGCCTTAAGGCCTTGGACACGATAACTCTTTACTATCGATAGCTTGAGTGTTGCGACTTTACCCCTCCTTCTTCAGGACGTTCCCGACTAAGCGGAGCATAACTCGAAAATACACAATTTGAGATTCCTCAGAATCACAGAGGTAGTTTAGGACTTCCTATTCGACAGATTTCTGCCTCTATCCATCTTTCTAAGTGCGTGGTAGCTTTTGTGAAGGGATCTGAAGTACGCGCCGACGAGATAGTGGAACTCTTTTCGGCGTACGCAGAAGTAAAATATGATATTCCCGATGTAACCCCCACTTCGGAGTACACAAAAAAGTCTTGACGTTCCCGACTAAGCGGAGCATAACTCGAAAATACACAATTCGAGATTCCTCGCATTAGGTGTTAACCATATAATATTCCTCTTAGTCTCCTTCTGGTCTTCTTGTCTTAACATATGCTTGTCTTAGAGCGTTGGCTGGATGAAAGCGGTCCTAAGTACCTCATTTTATGATCTTGCAAACCTGGAGGTCTCTATCTTATCGCTCAGAGGAAGTCCTGAGAGCCTTATTTCCATCACCCTGCGCTCTAAGAGGCGACGCCACTTGATCTTATGAGATTTTGCAGCTGCGTACTGAGAGGAAATTGCGCCGACGCAATGGCGCAACTTTCTCCGTTTCTTTAGAGCTGTCAGCTCAGTTTTGGCCTTATCCTCATACAACCTCGGGATCGAAGCGTGGCCTCGGCGTCGTCCACGTCTTTAGAGCCGAAGGTTTAAACGAAGCATGAGCGCATGAATTGGTTTCCGCAGAGTCGGTTTGTACTGGATGGAGCGCACGCAATGAGACGCAACTGTACTCAAAGACTTAACTGTACTCACAGGCACGACTGTACGCAAAGACTTGACTGTACTCAAAGGCACGACTGTACGCAAAGACGCACCTGCACTCAAAATGTCTGCCGAGTTCTGTTCGTCACACATTGCAGATTCTCCTCATACTGCTCTGCTATCTTCTTCCGCCTCCCTCAAAATTCTTCTTAAATTAAACATCGATTCTGATCTCCATCTTGAGATCAGAGAAGTGTGTAGCTATCCTCGGATGACCTTAGGGTAGAGATATAAAATAAATTGGCAGCAAAGCTCTACTGCCTATTTCTTATTGGCAGCAAAGCTCTACTGCCTATTTCTTATTTCTGACCAGATCCAATCGTTTTTCACTGCTTCTCCTATGCCTCTGCGATCCTTATTACCTCGCTTCCGCATATACTTCCTCAGGCTCCATAGCCACTGGTATTGGTTTAGGCTCTGCCTGCTTTGAAGTAATTATTTCAACTTTGTACGTTGCCACCTTTTTGTTTTTGTCTTAGTTGCCAAACTAAAAGAAATTAATTTCGGCGCATCTACCGCTTTGGAGAGGAATTAAAATCTTGGGTGTGATATAGCTTCTTAGGAGGTGCCGGTCGCCCTCCCCTGGTCCCACGGCTTCCTGTCTGCATTCTCGCGATAGAGGTTGCTTGTTAAGGCTTACTTTTACAGCTTCACCGCAGCTTGTTTCACCCCAGGTTTATACCACTTCCCTCCTGAATCGTCTTCACTTGCCTCTCAGGCAGGTGATCTCGATGTCAGTGCTGCCAAACGACTATAGAAAATGGTGGCCTACTCAACTTCATTAGATACTTCATCTCATCTTAGGTTCTCCCAGAGATGTCCCTATAGCTTAGTATAACTTCAAGACTAGTCTAGCTTGTATTAGTTTCTCCGTATGCTATGCCCCTCTGGTAACCTGAACGCTGGGCGCCCGGATTCTGACCGCCGAGTTCCAAGCATCGTACTGACATGGCTGCGATGCTTAGCTGTTTCGGAAGACTACCTAGCTTCATCCTCCCCTTTTTGTAGAGAGTTAGGCGTCAGTCGTTTGTATCTTCTATAACACATAGGGCTCTCCCACTGCTCGGTTCCCTATGTGAGAATGCTTGCTTGACGTTTCTCGAACTCACAGTCTTATGTGGTAGTCTCAACCTCCCGTTTTTATCCTGGGTTATTGTCCCAACCATCTCAGCCTAGTTTCTTGTAAAGATCCATTTTAGCTCGTTTTCTTGTTTTATTGCTCTTGTTTCCCCAACTTTAACTACGCTAGGAATTTTTACATCCAACCTAGCGAGTATACCTTGTGCTCTACTTCCTTTCTGGGTCCTGCATATTTTCCTTTTCTCGAGCTTGATCTTGTCTGCAACACTTAAAACTATCCTGTGTAATAGTAATATTATGTCGGAGATATCTTAACAGGCCGACGAAAGGACCCACCACGCCTATCGCACCCGTGCTACTGGCCCGGCTAGATGAGTAAGTTAGTCTCATCTATCCCGTCAGATGCCATCGCCTCGGCAACTATAGGCTAGTAACTCCGGGTTAACATCCATGGCGATGAATTAAACTTAAAGCTAACAAGTTGAACGAAAGCTCTTTTATCGCTGCCTCACTCGGCCAGATAAGCCGGCGAGCTTGGCTATTTATACTAAAACTTGTGGCACCTTATCTGCCCTCGAACTCTACTCGACTTACCCTAGAATGGCTCCAAGGCGGGCTCCCTACTCTAGTTTTGAGAGCTCAATCTAAGTCCGTCTTGCTTCCGTTCCCGCACCCCCTAACATCACCCCTAATCGTCATATTTGCTCATTTGGTGATCTCTCTTAGGGAGAGTGAGCGCCTCATTGAGGGTCACTTGTGATCCCCACAACCGCTTCATAGGAGTTGACCTTATTCCTCCAGCAGAGCATCTTCACGCTAAATTCCCCGATCATGTGGATGGAGATGTAGATGAACTTAAGCTTATATGTACCAAGCAGAAGATCGAAGCATGAATCTGGGATACGGCCTTTGATCCAGCTTTGTCGGGGGCTCTGGCTCCTCCACTCCATACTTAATTCAGGAGGGTAGGCTGGAATCCTCCTGAAGCTGTATTGTGTCGCATTCTCTCTTTCTCAGTACAGTCGCAAATGCGTGTCTATCAGCCACCCTTGAAGATCAACAGTTCTTGCAACCGTTCTTGAGTGCTGCGACTTGGCCCTTAGTAGAACTATTTTCAGTGTTCGCAGAAGTATTTAGGATATCCACGACAGACTTTAAAAAAACTGTCCAAAAAAAGGGGGGTACCCAAGGTGTCTAAAGTTAGGAAAAACGTATGAAGCACTGCTAAATTTGATAATCTGTTAAAACAGTGCATATCACAGCTCAGAGACGCTTCGAAAGGTGTATGTTTGGACAAAATACGATATCTTCCGATTTCTTTTTCGTTCCTTCGAGGCCTCAAAAAAAAGAGTACGAAGGCTGAAGCCCCTCGAGGGGCTTCAGCCTTCGTATTGTTTTTAAAAAACTAGTTGCCGGCCTTTTCCCTGGGCGCCGGGCTCCTACTTTCGAAGAAAATCTGAGAGCAGCGTATTCTTTAACAAACTGTTTTTTAAAACCCGGGCTCCTACTTTCGAAGAAAATCTGACGCTGCTCTCAGATTTTCTTCGAAAGTAG
Source organism: Devaleraea mollis (assembly GCA_032361265.1). Taxonomy (NCBI): domain Eukaryota; phylum Rhodophyta; class Florideophyceae; order Palmariales; family Palmariaceae; genus Devaleraea; species Devaleraea mollis. The sequence goes on from JAULCF011146777.1 coordinate 10,856, forward strand.
GGAGCAGGGGCAACTAGACCAGGCCTGTTTAATGTAGGCGTTTTCACGAGAAAAACGCCTAGCGGTGCCTAGAATAAAACGCAATCAGGCGCCTATATTAGCTAAATGACGCCCGCTTAATGGCGCCCTCTGGGCGCTATTTAGGCGGCATGTGTATGGTAATGTGACATAATAATACAGATTATGTATATTATTGGCAATGTGAGCGACGACGCTGGGGAATATAGAGCCGAATCAAACAAGTTAAGGTGCTGCGCGGGGACCATTCTTGTGGAGACAGCATCGAGCGCCGCTGGCGCTAAAGTCTTTTTGCTTTCAGTGAAAGTACACATTTGGTTATAAAAACCCCTCACATTATCTAGCGTTGAGGCTTCGTAGACTAATCTTTTGGATTTCTTCTTCGGATATGGAGAGAACCAGCGACCCTTAATCAGTGATGCAGCAATATTCGCGTTTGGCAGTACTCTCTGCAAAATTCTAAAAAGAAGGGTAACGTCAGTTTACTATAATAATATTATAGTATAATATAATATTATTATCCAAATACCTTAAATTCGGCAAGATAGTGGACTACATTATAGTAAAATGAAGGATGCGGCAGATTTATAATATAATCCTACATATTATGTAATATTATATTCCCTTCTTGTGTATCAACGTAGTTGGCAGTGTAAGCGAAGCTTACAGTGATACACACTGGGTCAGATTAGAATAATTCAAAATAAAATGTTTTTTTGGAAAACAACGAAAGACGAAAAAACGCTGTTTCCAAGCTACTTTTTCTCGCAGGGGGGTCTCGTCAAAAATGGACGGACGGACCTCGATTGCCCCTTGGGGCCCTTTCCAGTTTCCAAAAAATGAGCGTCGTTGGCTATAAAGTTTTATTGAGAATGTGGTAATGCCATCATCGCTACCATTAACTAGCTAAAGGTTTGGGTCTTCTCAAAAGAACAGCCTGAGCGTTAAAGCTCCAGATGATGCAGTAACTAAATCTGCCGTACACCCTGTTAAAAACGCTCTTGGGCGACCTGCCCTGGCGAGCCGCGACTTGCTTTGCGTATACCATGATGAGGTCTGCCGTCTCCTCGGAACAACCACCGAAGGAGCCGAAGATGGCGGGTTTTAAGATGAAGCCCGTCACTTCCTCCAAACCTCCCGGGGGCATTGGAGCGCTGGGCTGGGAGCCCGGCATAGGCGTCCCCGGAAAAGCGACTTTTCAGGCGTTGGAAACCTTCGTCTTGTAGTCGGCGAGTTTCTTAGACGTGGTTTTGAGTAGGATGGCATCGGACGAGTCAGCGGCGTCTCTGGCGGCGGTCCTGGCCGTGGCGCTGGCCGCGCTGAAGGGGCCAGTCACCATAAAGTCAATCCCTGTGGGGCTTTCGGGCGTTGTGCTGGGTGTGTTGACGGCGGGAAAGATGAGGGCATCGGCTGGCCGCGAGGCTGTCCCGAACAGTAGTCCTCTTGCCTCCCCTCTATTGTACTTCCCTAGCGCTGCCAGGCCTGCCGGGGACGCGAGCCACCTTATGAAGAGTTTCGCTAAGCGGTCGTGCCTGGCGACGCGCCCCCATCCTGTTTGGCAACATGCGATGGCATGAATACCCAACCTGTCGAGGACAAACATCCCGCAGTGACCACACTTCGCGATGTGGGGGCCCGTGGATTCGTCATACACATAGCAGCATAGGCAGATCCTCATCATGACGGCCCATAACTACTGTGTGCAGAAGGGCTCGTCCGCGGGCCGCGTCCTGAGGAAGGCGTTTGCTCCAGGACGTAGGAGAGCGTTCAGGCGTCTGCGCAAAAACAACAGGTCCCAGTCGACGACGCTGAGTTGCGCTGCTCTTGACGGTGGGTTGGTCGCGTCGCGGAACCGCCCGCGGAAATCGTCCTCCCTCATCGCTACCTCGAGTATCTTGTGAAACACGGCCTGACTGAGCAGTTTTTGCGTTGATTCAGGCAATTAAGCAAGAGCTCTAGGGTCGCGAGGAAGAAGAACGCCGTTCGCCGGCGCCGCTAGGAGAGGTTGTAGCGTGTCAATTAGGGGTGCGATGTGTGCGTAGATAGCTTCCGTAGTAGAGGAGTGTTTGCGACCGTCAGCTCGTACCGCTGCCGGGTCCACTACACTACCCGCGTATGCAAACGGCGCGATTTATGCAGCGGAGTAGAGGCCTAAGCCTGCGACGGCGCGCGGTAGACGCGCTTGGATGCGTGCTGCTGTTGATTTGGGAACTCCACTCATGGTCTCGAACCATTGGGACTGCCGGTTGTCGAATTCGGACCAGAGCGACCCGACCTCGGTTGGTGGGAGGAAGCAAAGTAGGTGGGTGATGCGGCACACCGACGCCGTGACGCCGTGGATGTTGTGCGCCGCACGTCCGTATCTGATTGTTGAAGCCAGCACAATGGCGCTGTCGACATTGTAAAATTTGGCTAGGTTAAAATGGCGGATGAATGCCCGCGTCCCTAGCGGCACTCCCAATGTCTTGATGCCGTCGGAAGACGGGCGTACATCTAGCTGGAATTCGTCGGTGAGTGTCTTGAGCAGCGCTGAGGATTTTGTCGGCCAGTACGCCTTGGTATTCGTCGGCTGTAAGATAAAATTAGTCTTGGCTCCCTCCTCCGCAATGATCCTCATCGCGTTTCTCACCTCTTCTATTTTGACGCCGATGAGCCCGTCGTTGGCATACCATATGTATACGTGGAGCTTGCATTCCCTGTCGATCCGCCTGAAGATTGGGTGGATCTCCAGCGCGAATAGCAAGCCGCTGGCGGGATCGCCTCGTTGCGTGGCCCTCCTTGCTCCTGATTATGGCGTCGCCAAGCCTGAGGTACAGACTGCCCTTGGCGTAGAGCGCGTTTGCTAGCCTGATAAGGGATGGCGCGAGCAGCGCCGTCTGCTTCAGAATCTCCTCCCGACTTGTCTTGTTGAACGCATTCTCAGCGTCCGCTGAGCTGAGGATGAAGGACGGGTCGTGACCGAACTCCTCGATGAAAGCCCTTGCCTCGTGCACTGCCGCGTCGGCCCCGCACTTGAACCCGTATTCGAACTGTAGTGGGTAGAGATATTACTTCGCCTCTTCAATCGCTGCGGGAATTAGTGCCCTGGTCGCTTGCCGGCGGAGGATAATCCCGATGGCTATTGGTCGGACTTTGTCTGCGCCCTTGTCTAGCGGCAATAGGTTGGCTGCGGAGAGGAGGTGGCTAACGTGTGCCGTAAATTCACCAGCTGCAATATTCTGTACGACCAGGCTCAGAAGGCCCAGGCCCGAGAAGTCTGGGTTGGCGCGCAGCTCATTAGTCGCCACCAGAAGGAGCCATCTGACGCCGGCTCGGTCGAGGCCTGTCGCCGAATCCTTTTCCACCTCGATGATGGCGATTCGTACGCGCTGAGGGTCTATGACCGGTTTCGGCGGCAATTCGCTGTCCGGTATCAGGGAGACGGGGTCGACCGGGATAGGGTGCATCGCTCGCTGGCTGGCCTGCTGGCTGGACTGCTGCGTCATCAGTTTTTTACTTATGGGGAAAATATGATAAACTAAGTCACCCTAAGACTTTTCCTGCACTGAATCATCTGTTGCCCTAGATTTATCGCGCAGAGTTTTACCATTTCTCGCCCATATCCCACAATATTTTCTTTCACAGCATCATCTTTCACTTGGGGGCACTGTGGCGCGACGCAAGTAATATTCGCCGCAGTGCAGGTCCGCGTAGCGGCCCGCGATCGCAGAATTCTCCCTTCCGTGCTAGCGCGCCACTGGAGCGCTCGCGTGGCACGCTAGCATGACGGTGCGCTAGTGTGGCGCGCTGGAACGGAAGATTAAGGAGATGGGCTGTCCTGCGACTTGACCCTGTGCCGCCCTGCGCCGCCCTGCGCTGACATGCGCCGCCATGCACGGATACGCACGGCGGCGCGCGCCACTATGGTGCAACGAAAGCGCGCTTAGCCGTGGTGCAGGTCTGCGTTGCGCAGAGCCGCGATCGCGGACTTATACCTTCTATGCTAGCGCGCCACTGGACCGCTCGCTTTCTATGCTAGAGACATGACGCGCTGGTGTGGCGCGCTAGCACGAAAGATACAAGGCATGCGCTTCCCCTGTGAGACACTGGCGCGTTCGCGTGGTACGCTAGCGTGACGACCTGCTAGTGTGGCGCGCTAGCACGAATGATACAGGGCATGCGTTGCCTTGTGCCGACATGCGACGCCATTCGCCGCCATTCGTGGCGGCCGTTCTCGGCCGTACGCGGCCGCCTTTAATGGTCACCGTACGTAGCTGCGTACGTGGCCGCCGTGCGTATCCGCTGTGTGAGGCCATTTATCAACGTCGTGGGTAACCCTGCGCCGCCGCCTTACGCGGTCTTGTATAGCTCTACCGGGCGCCGCAGTCTTACAAATTCCTGCGCTACCTCTGTGCGCTACCCTGAGTCACCGAAGGACATCCAGTTGATTTTTCCTCAGGAACAAACCATCTGCATGCTCTTCGGTCCTGAGCTATAGAGTAGCTAGTGGTTGAACACTTTATAGCTGTAGCTTTAACTATAGTAAACCAGTGCACTGCTCGAGCGCTCAAGATCAAGACTCCATTTGCAATGGGTCGGCTGAAGCGGAGAGGGCTTGGCATGGCTGGC
>JAULCF011147888.1:0-15475 GCA_032361265.1 Devaleraea mollis
TAAGATATGAGACCGCCTAAAACTCGGTCGTTTTGCGCGCTCACGGTGAGTGAGACTCGGCACGTGAGCTGATGTGGAAGTGTTGTCAATGCATGACAGCACTGTAAAACAAACGCTTGGGCGTGCTAACACGTTACCTGTACATCAGTGTCCATTATTTTGAGGTGTGCGCTCTTAAAATGTTTTGGCATGCCCATGTAGTCAAGTACTGCCATAATATAACTTGCTAGCACTGTATCTAAAAAACTAATGTTACCAGCACAGGATATCGATATCAATTATTTTTGAATCTTGGGACCAATTGCAAATATCATGATGAACGCTTGGGCTTCACACACGAATTCCAGGATTCATCACTTGGTGCTAACGATAGTTAACTGGAATAATAGTCATACGTAGCCTTGGCAAAACATAGATATAAGTTTTGGATTCGTTTAAACCAATTAAAGACTTATATATAATTTTTACTTTACTTTTAACAATTGCTAAAAGTTTACTAATTTATTTGTCGTAGTCATGAGCCTATGAGCTTTCTTATGCCATTGATGAATGCGTGGAAATCATATGCGAAGTCCTGTATAGTCCCATATGACTCAAATGAATAAAAAACAGTTTCCGAAACTTGTCCCCCCAGAAACGTTTTAAAATTCTTTTGCCATGCATAGAGTTGATAATAAAAGCGGGGCTTTTCGACATGCTTTTTTATTGTATACCGGGTCCGATTTATTCATTAGCACAGTCCGGGTTTTTCATCGTATATATACAACCGGAACTGTGCTGTTGCAATTTTTTTTCATGAAGAAGTCGATTATGCAGACTTTGATTCACCATAGTACATCGTATCAATGATTTAACTGAAAAAGAGGACTTGGTCAGGAGCCTCGAGAAAGAGAGAACTTTTTATATCAATATGTATACTTTTATATAAATTCATCGAGAAAAAGATGTCTTTGTGTATAAATATTTATATGAAAACGTTTCTTTCCTCTCTTGGACCTGTAACTCGGCCCATCGCAGGGCCCAGCGAGCTTAAACTAATATAGCCGCAGTCAGTTCCCTCAGAGAAACAACTTATCCTCATAGAACAGATTCTTTACTAACTCAATGGCCTCTCTGACCGCACTCGCACCTACTTTGGGAAGGTCAAACGCAGGACCCTAGACATGGCCGAGCTACCACCTCAGCGACAACCTGCACTCACAACCTAAACTCACCAAAACCAAACTGCCTTCTCACGAAATCTACCCAGGCAACTCCTACCACTAATCCACTCCTCTCAAACACACCTAAGGTAGGTTCCGCGCGCCCGTACCCACGACGTCATCGACAACGCCATAACTTGCGCCATCCATTGTGGTCCCCTCCAATCTGGGACTAGAAGTACTTTCCGCGCCGCCTCCCGACGTATCTTCAACACTGTCGCCGATATCAGGTCCACTAGCGGGTACTTTCACTGGCAGTGCATCTGACACAACAATCGGGCTCCGGTACCCAGTCCTCTGACATAGTCGCCAATGCCACCTTCCCCATCGCCACTGGATTAACTTCCGGAGGCCGTTAGGCTTATGCACCTTCGGCGGGCACGCCGAATTGCGCGTATGAGGAGAGCAACGCGCGACGCCCTGCAAACGGATATTCAGGTCACAGGGATCCCATGATCGACTCTCACGGCCAATTGGCCTGGAGTAACGATCGTTAACGAAGAAGTTGGCGGCTGAGGGTAGCCACTCAGAGACCAGGGTGATACTGAAGTTCTTAACCGATCTATGTCTCACTCTTAGCTCCTGCATCAGCGTCGATGACCGCGAGCTCATCTTCTGCATGAAAAACTTTCGTACCGAGATTATTGATCCACAGACAAACTCTGCGTACATCTCCATGTTGTAGTTTAACCCTTCGACTCTGGATCAAGAACAGCGCTACCGAGCGTAGCTCTCGCAGTGTGATGCTCTGCTTCCTATTCTTTTCATTCCATAACCCATCTGCTCTCCACACACCTTCCGCTCTAGCATCTTCGTCAGCGTGTGATGCTCTGCTTCCTATTCTTGTCATTCCATAACCCATCTGCTCTCCACACACCTTCCGCTCCAGCATCTTCGTCAGGACTGCCCGTGCCCCCCTTCCAAGCTCGGCTGCATCTGTATGGATTTCCCACTGGGTTCTTCTTCCACAAACATCCTCTCGTTTTCGCCAATCTTGCGCCACTCCTTCAAATCTTTCTTCCCATTCTTCGAAATTTTCACCCTCTTCCATGCACTCGAAGCCGGTTTCCGCTCCCCGGAGTAGTCAAAGATGACGTTATGTAGAGACCGCGTGTAGAACAAAGCCAAAGGTAACGCAACACATAGCGCTGTAGCGACTCCGGAAAATGAACGCAGCGAGTCTCGGCTGAAAATCCACGGCCTCGTGCCATTTCATTGAGTAAACTTCTCGCATGAGCTCTCACTTTCTCCTACTTTTTCTCCGTGATCGTAAACTTCATCCTCATCGAGTTCCACGCAAATACCAAGTGTTCAAGTCTCGTAGCCCCTTCTTCCGACATTCCTTTCGTTGGATGCCGAGCCAGGCCTAGTTCACCCATAAGCTAATCAATTCGACCGGAAGCTTGAAGACAGTCATCTGCCAAGCCACTCGGCCAACAGACTGTGCAACAAGAAAGTCGTCAATATATTCCAGGATACGATATCCCTATTTCCTCATCCTTCCAACACAGGGCTTCATCAAGATAAAAACCCAGGAAGCGGCACGGAAACACGCACACGGCCAAGAAATGCACATAAAGTAGCGTCACTCCCAGCGGAACAAAAAGAAGTTACGGATAGAGGGATACAAACAGTAATTAATGATTGCCCGACTTTACATTAAAGGAGATAAAGCGGTCATCTTCCCCGACCTGCGCCGCAATTGAAGAAGTCTTCTCCATGCGGATCGACTTTCCCTCCCACCATTCAGTCAAGTTAGTCAGGTTCTGCACTAAATTTCCTTTCTGATTGCCCTCCTCTTCGAAGTTCGACTCCCTCCCAATGCAAAACACTTGACGCCACGCCATACCCATCCTTCTTCAGAAAAGTCACCTGGTCTCTTGTTATCTCCTTCCACGCCCACGAATCGTTCCTCAGCCCATTTTCCACCGTTTCGTTGTCAATCGCCTTCTCCTCTTGCGTCTGAGTAATCACCGGCATCTCAACCTTGCCCCGCTCTGGATTCTGTGGCGGGTCAGGGATACCCTCCTTCAGAATCCTAGCAGTAAATTCATCAATACAAAGATCCTCCTGCCATCCATCGGCCAAAGCAGCAAACCTGTCGTAGTGCGGTCGTGCATACCTGGAAAGGGCTAGCCGAGATTTTTATGTCTCCGAAAGGGTTAGGGGGAGGGATTGTATAAACCCTATAGGGAGATCGATGGATGAGTGGTACTCGTGGCACTCCTCCCTCGATCTTCCTACACTCCCTCCACCCCAACCCCTGCCCACACACAAATCTAGGCTAGCCCTTACTCCTCTCTTCCCCCCGCCCCCGCCCTCGAAAATATGGTTGCGGCGGGCGGAGGACCCATCTTCTGGAGAAGCTCAGCGCGCCGTCACAACGTCTGGATTCGGAACGTACTTTGCATTCTCCATCCGATGCGTTTCCGTCTTCGCCATGATCTTCAGCCTGTCGTCCAGCTTCTTATCCCTCATCATCTTCTCACTCGCTCCAAACGCCTCACCCTCTCCCCCTCTACTACCTTGGACAACGTGGTCCATCATTCAGATTGTCGTATCCAGCCCCTCGGTACCACACATAGCAACGAACCACTCACGCTGGCGCATGCCATCAACCTAAATTTGCGAGAGAACATTCGAAAGCCTCATCATTACACCTATCCTGTACTTCTTCTTCAGCCTCTTCTCAAGAGACCCTTCTCCACCTTCAGCTTCCACTTGCAGTAAAACTCCTTGTAAACCCAGTCGCTTCTACCCTCCTCTCCCATTTTAAAATCAAAGCACTCGTTGTTTTCGCGCTGGACTCGAACAAGCGCCCGTGGAATGAATCACCATAGCTTACATCCGCAGGTTACCTTCGCAGATCAAACACGGCGCACAAAAATCTTCCTGCCAAGTCGAGACGGTCGACGGCATTCGATTATAATCTCCGAAGACTTTGTAGATATCAGATACCGGTACAGCGCGCGTAACGACAGGACACTCGGTATCATGACGACTACTTCACGACAGTCTTTCACAACCGAAGAGGGAAGGACTTCTTCACATGCATTAACTTTGTTAACTTAGTCAGCGCTATCGGTATAAAATATTATTTTATACTGATAGAATCATACCCGGCCCTTTGCCGCAATCCGATTGTAAACGATATCGTTTCGCAAAGTATGCTATTGGTATCATATCATTGCCAATGCAATATGCATGTTTTTAACTCTTTCATTTGGGTGTTTCTATTGTTTAGGACTGGCGGGTTCCTGGAAAGGAGATTGTAAGTGTCGTGTGGGGCGGTCCAGACTATTTCACTGGGGTTTCAAGTTTGGACCGTAACGGTTGGTCCCTTAACTAGACCAAGTTAGCGGTTACTCTACTTCATGTAGCTCTATCAAGATTATTTCAGGGTTCTAAGAGCGCTTGAGCCTTTATTGGATTCAAATGTGGGTAGGCTTTCGTACTGCTATACGAGAGGCTAATTCCCGAATTTCGAGCGGCCGTGACGTGCTTGCTCTCACTTGAGCCGCGCTAAGGACCTAGCAGATACTGCGCCCCTTGGAGCGGCATACGTAGGTAATTTGAAGCGGCAGCTAGTCCTTCGGGATGAAGCATGTTTGCTCAATGTATCTTAGTTTTGATGACGTCACCCCGATTTAAATGTGAAAGAGAGTGCCTAGCCTAGCGACCGATGCAGTTGCATGCCTGGCTATTCTCCAAGATCGACCCCTCTGCTTCCGAGGAGACGATTTCCAAGCTAAACAACTTGTCGGCAGTTTCGAGGGATTCCTTCCCCCGATATCTATATATCTCGCTTTCTATTTCCAACGGGCACGTTTGGTCAAGTCTACCTCAGTGGGCGCGCTCTTGCCGAACGATTTTCAAAACATCCGCTGTGGGAGTTGCTTTAATATTGGTCACTCAGTGACCTCAAAAATATTTTAGGCTTACGTTTCGGTGTTCCGACGTCGCGCACTTTCTTTCTCCCAAGAAGCCGGCCAAGTCTGTGTCCCCCTCCGGCCACCACATGCGCATTCTGTGCCAGGTTCCCCCAAGTGGCCTCCCCATACTAGACTTACCTCAATCCGCCTCATAAAAACGGTACCAAATAAATAGCGCGACACCACCGGCGTGTGTACCCGCTTGGCTGCCCCTAACAGGGGAAGCTGTAAGCGATAACATCAAATCGCAGTGTGGAGATCGCGAACGGTGCTCTCGCGCTTCCTGGTGCTGCCTTTCTGCTCCTGCCCTAAAATCACCCGCCCGATGGGCAGTTTAGGAATGGGACAGTGCCAGACACCCACTGCTGGCCCATGCGGCGCACTTATGCGGAAAACGTCCCTCGGGTGAGGTGTATATAGTGCCGAAAGATCTCTCATGCCCACCCGCTCAGCTCCTTCGCGGCCTCTGTAACCTAAAAGTAAAAGAGCGTGGTGGCGCCACCTATGCGCAGTAAGTGCGGTCGCGAACGTATTCGACATCCAGCGACGGAATTAGATCTTCATGATCTCCTCTCTCGATGAAGGATCGCGGAAGACGGACTTTTGCATCATTTAGGTGCTATCAGGGCCACCGTTGCGCATGGAGAGCCGCTTGAGTGAGTTGATCGGGTTCAACCCAGCTCAAATCGAGAAGCTCGCTCTCCGGCCCTGTGAAGATGAAAGAATCGTGCCAATACATTCCTGTGGGATCAGCCTTGGAATGCTTTGGTTGATAAGAATATTGTGCCCTCCTTTGCGGTTGGCGAAGATATCGATGCGGTCGCTGTGGAAACGGAAATATGGGTTCCATCCCCGCGCCGCATCCTCTTGTGAGGAGAGCAGATTGCCAAGGCGCTTGATGCCTTCCCAGAAGGTGCTGGCGATATCCCACATGACGAAATATTTTTCGCAGCCAGCAAAGTCACATTTCTCGCGCATTGCGAGCATGTTATCAGTCATGATTGGCGGACACGGTGCCAAAGGCTCAGATTGGAGCTTGGAAAGTGCCTCGGTGACTTCGGCCATGCGCATGGTCGACGGCCCGTTCAGGCCGCGGAGGCCGCTTGTGCGCTGTACCCAGCGCTCTTCGTAGACTCGCGCGGTAAAAAAAGCAACTAGAGGCATAGCCGATGGGTTTGCGACCCTTGCGCGTGACGGTAAACTTCATTTTGTACGACTTCCTTTCCGCCCGCGAGGAATCATGCCTTGAGGCTATGCCTCTTCCATTATGGTTCTTAAATACGACCAGCACGCCATCCTCCTCCTTCATATCTTCCGTGGAGGGGTCCGGGTCCGAGGAAAAGTTGTCCAGGTAGATGCTCGTCTTCTCGAAGAACTCGAAGAAGAAGCGCATGTGACTTCCATGCGTGACGGTTGTGAAATTCCCGGGCGTATTGGCTAGGATATTCTTTTGCTCAGACTCCAGGACGGCGCGGTAGGAAGTTTTCTCGCGCTCAGCGGCGAAGTAGCGCCCCCGCGCGCTGTAAACGCCTGGTGTGAGATCACGCTGTGAAGCTGGCCGGATCGGCACTGCCGTTAGTACAGATACTGCGTCGGCACATGGCGGGAGGTATTTGGTGGCTGTGTGTTTTTCTTTCCGACACAATCTTCCTCGCATGTGCAGCGCTTGGCTTCTTAAGTGGGGTGCATAATGGCGGGCCATGGTAGAATGGAAGGGATGAGTGGCCTCTCCCTTCTACCTTGGCTCAAACCGTTGGATGTCAGGATTATTTCCCGAAGAAGCCGCTGTCGCATATTTCAAGCTTCTGGTGTCAGTTCTTACACTTCGAGACACTGTCAGCCGAAGGTGTCAAGCAGTGTCATCTTTGTGTGACCCGCTCTATATATCAGCGTGATGCCCACTTTGTGAGACATGATCTAGATGTCAATGCTTGCACTTGTTCACGTGCACTTTGCATCGACTTGTGCGTGGCCCGAGAACTTGCTTGCTCGCGTGTGAGGCTGATTTTTAGAGCTTCGCGTCTAGCGCTGCAGTGGGTAGAATCTTCTTGCTTGGGAAAAATGTGCTTCTTGAAGTCTAACTCAAAACTAAACAAGTTGAACGAAAGCTCTTTTAACGCTGCTTCACCCAGTCAGATAAGCCGGCTGGTTTGGCTGTATATACTATAGAGCGCTAGGCTGCTAATCATCCTAACTGCGCCTTCTAGTCTTTCTATGATAATTAGAGAGTCTTTGCCTTGAATCCATCTTTGTCACTCTGGAGGCATCCCTCTTTGAGGCTTTCTTCCGTCCTATCTGGAGGTTCCGACTTATATTCCTCCCAGTGCACCCTTTCCAAGGGACTCCAGTGGAGTGGAGTCGCTTAGATGAGTTTTACTCCCTTAGTACGATAAGTGATCACAAATCCACGGTGAAGACTACTTTATTTTCCTTGAGGACTATCGGTAATTTCTATAAAGCCACCCTCGGTACAGTATGATATGTGATTCTAATCTGGATGCAAATGGGTGGCTCTTAGGAAAATGGAATACAGCTGCTTGTCATAAGCCACGTGACTTGTCCTCTTTTATCTCTCCAAGTGTGAGAGTGATAGTCCGATACCTTTTTATCAGAAGGGGAGGATAAGGATTCAGTCCTTATATAATATCTCTAATCTTAATTCACTTATTAATTACCTAAGTAAATTCCTAAAGACTAAAGTCACTAAGAGAAAGTTTGACTCAGAAAAAGTATGATGACGACATAATAGCAGCAAAACAAAAATTGACCGCACAAAAAAAGAGAAAGTATGACACACACCCCAATTTTTGATTTTGTGTTCTTATGGGGAGAAACCAATGTTGCGCATAGCATTTTGGAAAAGAACTCTCCCCACTCTTTTTGTTAAAACATCTGCCAATTGCTCTGTTGTTGGCACTAAGCTGATTCTGATTACTTTTTTGTTGATCTGATGTTGAATGTAGTGATGTCTTACTGTCATGTGTTTCGTACGTTTGGAGGGTCCATAGCTGTTGGCTTTATCAAATGCACCTTTGTTATCCACTAAAATGTGTAGATCGTTAGCTTCATTTTTGATGATGATTCCCTCGTGATACTTAGTTGACGGTTTGTCATCTATCACCAAAGTTGCCGTTTTCTTTTTCATCGGGATGTGTAGCTCATCTGCTAGATTCGACATCCACGTCAGATTGCATGCTCTCTCCGCAGATACGTATTCAGCTTCTGTGGAAGAATGGGTATGCACTCCTTGCAGCTCTACTCCCCACATTAGCAATTGTCCCATAGAAGTAATCAAATGTCCTGATACCGACTTCCGCGTATCCTTACACGCTGCATAGTCACTGTCTGTATAGCACGTAAATTAGAGCGGACCCTTCTTATCATATATTGGTCCATCGTCTGCCCTGTCGATAGATACCAATATATCGGTTTTAGTGCGTCCACATGCCTTTGAGACGGGTTGTGTAAGTGACGTCCCAATAGCCCTATAATATGTGCAATACCGAGATGCATCGTGTAAGCCACAAACCTCAGTGATCCTACATCACTCATGTATTGTTTGTTGTCGAGTGTCGGCTCGTCCTCTTTTCTTGCTGTTAGATCAGCATTGATGACATATGGCACACGCGTTGAATTTGCACTATCCAGACCTCTTTCTTGCAGGATGTTTTGAATAATTTTTAGGTTTGATAATTTGATTCCACCCGATTTTAATCTCGAGATTTTTAGCCCTACGTGCTGAAAATATTGCGGTGGTCCGTGTTCTTTTCTGGCTGTTTTTCAATAAATGGTTTGGACAGGTTGTCCAGATCTATGTCGTTTGGTGCTGACAAAAACAAATCGTCGTTGTCAGCTTCCATTCGGGCCACACCATTTTGTGTGTTGATCTAGAAAATGCTTGGCTCAGCTAGGACTTTTTTCCAGCCCCAGGTTTTGAGCCAGTAGTCTCGCCATGAGTCCCAACTATGATTAGCTGATTTTTCACCCGGCATTGCCCGTCTCAAAAGGCATACTTTTCCGGGGACCTCTAATGTTCCATCTCATCGTTTCGGTTGAACCATGACCACTCGTATGTTTGGATCACTGGGAGATATCATGTAGGCACCAGGCATGTCCAGGGATCGAAATAAGTGTCACTCGGCGACGCCGGCCAGTATGAGTAGCCGACGTCCAGCCTGGGACAGCATGTGTGATGCCGTCCTGGTTTCGTCAAAATCGATCCCTGGACGCATGCGATCTCCCCTGATTGCCAATCTGGCCTTGTGTCTCTCAAGACCGCCATACTGGTTGGTTTTCGCTTTGTATGACATCGTGTAAGGGATGGGTTTGTCTGTCGGAAGTGCATTCACGAAATCATATGTGTGAAGCCCATTTGGCCCATGTCTGTCCAGTTCAGCATCATGCGCATTTGCGTATGATAGATAATCTGGCCTATTTTTGGCTTCCTCCAGAGTCTTCGGTGGCGATGGTGGCGGACACGTAACAGCTGGATTCGTTTTCACCACCAAAGCTTTGGCCATACGCGCGACTTGCTCGTTTCTCATTTCGCGCTCTATGTCCCCTCCATCCTGAGTAGGGTAAGTTTTGCTGTCCCCAAACACATACTTGCGTATCGTATTGAGAGGATGGCATGCGGCGGTGAATTCGTTTTGCCTGTTGTATTTCGCGCTTGCCATGGTTGGGGCTGCGGTTGCTGTCTGACTTTTTTGTGCATCCCAAATGGATTTGAATCGTGCTATTTCGGCTTTGGCCATTGATGGGGGTTCTTTTCCGAGATGTGTTATGACGGCTGCTCCCTTCGTGTTGACTCTTGTTCCCGTGATTGTGTGTTGTGTGTTGAGTTAACCTGTGAATGGCTTGTTTGCCTGAATTCGTCGTGGGCCTCTAGCACTCTGTTTGGTGTTGTTTTCGCCATCAATCTGGCTACGGCTTTGCTCGTCGCCTTCATCGGTCCCACTTGTGTTGATGTTTGATGCTGGGTCAATCGGTTTGTTGCTCGCTTTACTTTTTTGTTCATCTTTTTCAATCTTGAGCACAAACTTTGACTGTCTAATCGTTGTGATGTTTCTTTTGTCTCGTCCGTAGACTTGGTAAGTGTCTTTTGATATGTACCGCAAGTAGTTCGCCGGTACTGCCCTGTTCTGCAATTTTTTTGAATTTCATAGTGTTCACAATGAAACCTGGCTGCCCAAACGGAATAAATGCATTCAGGCCACCGAGCTCATCTGTCTCGCAGCCATGCAACTGCATTTCCGTGTGAGGCGACGGTTGGATGTCGCTATTTCGTCGGAAGGGGAGGTAATGGACCTTGTCTATTGAATCGAGAGCTGCAAACGACCAGTACCCTTTGCCGTTGAGCGGCGGCGGTGCTGCAAGAAGAGCTGACCGTGCTGCCTCGAAGACGCTTTCGAATCTGCTTTCAACCATGGCATTTGATTGTGAAAATCCTGGTTCTGTATGCGTGTGTGTTGTGCCTTGCGCTGAGAGGAAATCTTTTTCTTCTTTGGTATCTTGTTCTTTCGAAACATCAGTGTGCAGACGCTTTTTCGTTCTACCGCAAAAGACTTGGAGCCTTGCCAAGGCTTTGATTATGACTGCACTAGCGCCTCCTTTTATTTTCATGGCTGCACCAGAAAGATATCCAGTACCAGCATCTGCGATTAGCTGTAGGAACTTGTTGCCATTGATGTAGTCTTTTGAAATGGGGCCTGTCGTATCCGAAGATACTGCCTCCAGCGGTGCGTAACGATTGTGGGTTGTGTTGACGAAAGGCTGCCGTCTAGCCTTGACAAGGATGCAGGCCTCACAAGATGTTGGAGAATTGTCATCTGATGTGTTTCGTATGAACTGAATGGCGTCTGGATACTCCTTTTGAAACCACACCAGTTTTTCTGTGCTTGAATTATTGAGAGTATTGTGTAAGGTAACATCCTTGACTACCGGCGCTGACGCTGGAGCTGCTAACTGCAAGTTTTCTTTGTTGTGTTTTGTGTTTTTCATTCTGTATAGGTTATCCTGTTCGCGGACTCCGATGATGTTTGAATCGGGTGGAGCGGCGGAGGAGTCCAGTAAGTAAGATGCATTTTTTTGTGCGAACAATACGATTATTTTGAAGCTAACTGCCCTGCGCTGATGAGGTTTTGTGTGAAATCAGGGGCTGAAAAGGCCGGCAGGTATATCGGTGTGCTTTAGTTAGCTAGCTTTAGCTTGCCACTAGATTTTGTAAAAGATCTTTTGCCATTAGCTGTTGTAATTGGAGTTTTGTGCACTAGAGCGACAAAACCCAACAGTTTTTTTAATTTGCGTTTTTTAACGTAAGTCAAATACATATCTGTACCAAAATTGACGTCGGAGTTTTACGAAAATTAACGCAAGTGGCCAACGATTTCTAAAAAAAAGTGTAGCGTATATTAACGAACACAGGACTGTTACGATATTTAACGCAAGTCAGGTATGTTCCTGTACATGGACCAAGTGCGACACTGTAACATACACAGGTTTCAAACGCGTAATAGTAAGTAACGATGCCCGTACAGTAGAGTTAACCGTAGAATTCTATTCAAATGGAGGCTGCAATAATCGCCGTGACTACATTCCTGTTGTATCCATAGACTGGCATACTCAAAGCGCGTTCATGGACGTGGGCCAAATACTGCACTGTGACATATCATTGATGCAAATGCGAAGTAACATATAGCGACGCCCGCACAGTATTATTAGCTGTAGAATAATCCTCGAGAGAGGAGGCAACACTAATCACCGTGACACTCCTATTGTACAGTACTCCGAGGGTGGCATACTTTCAGTGCGGTTCTTGACGTGGGCCACTACGACACTGTAACCTACCCAGTGTACAGACACGCAATAACGAATAGCAGCGCCCGTACAGTATAATTGACCATGTAATTCACTTCAAGCGGAGACAACACTAAGCACACCAACTACAATAGCGCGGTACATTTTCTCGAGAGAGGAACACTTGCATCGCTTTTTGCCACAAGTTTATGATTGCTTTTTATTTCTGGGACAATTATTTCTATCATCGCCGTGGAATGGCTGCACCTACGCTATTAAAATTACACAGTGCAACCACGTACAAATGATGCCTCGGAATCAAATGCGCACCTCAACGTATAATAAAGTCACGGTGTACGTCGTCGTCACATAACGTTTCATAAGTTGTAATTTCTTACACAATGTGACTGCACTGGGGCTGACATATTGAGTGCGATTGACGTGATTGTGGCATCTGCCAAAACTTTCACCAGCCGTCAGCATACTAAATTATGATTTGACTGGCTACATTAAATGAGAACAAATAGACTACGAAGCGAAAAGCAGGTGGTACATAGTGAACAAGACCTTTTTTAGTATGCACAGAAAATAGCAGCGCACCAGAGCGACTATAACTCTTAATGGCCACGTCCCTGACAAGACTCCGCATTTAAGTACCCAGAAAGTCACAACGATCGGCTGGTTCCTGCTGATGTAGGCAGCAGAGAAATAAATTCCGTGTATTCGAGATGAACACACAGAACACTTCTGAGACTCCGATGCACTTGGAACTTCAAATCCCCACCGCGACGAGACAGAACTGTAACTCTCGTGGCGCGCCTAAACAACGAATACTATATGCATAAAGAAGACTTGTCAGTGAAATAAAATGCAGGCCTGAACACGCGATAATGTCATGCATGGTACACCTAAGAAAATACAACATACACGCGTTCTTGGTGGAGTTTCACTTGGCCATGATGCGGTACCGAATAGATGGCACTATGCCAATATCTGCGGGGGACTATATCAGACCTGTCAGTTGATCAAGACGAAAGGGGTAGAAAAGATAGCAAAAAAATCATTCGACACTTCTATTCGCGTTAATATTGCATTCGTCAAGATAAACTGTGAACACCACGTACCCTTAGACACACTCGATGGCGAACGAGAACCATCTCCTCGGACCAGCTGTTAGGGTGATATAGAGACATCCGCCCAAGTACTTCCCTTCGTGAAAGTCCACTCTACCTTCGACTGAGCTTGGGATGTACCGCCTGCAAAGAAGCAGACCCGGCATACGACGGCGTATTTATAACACCCCGTAAACAGTCCCCAATCACGGTTTGGTATTTGGAAACTGACACTATACAGTAATTGGAAATAGATCAGGATTCTAATTGGACGCCGCAATTGGATATCATACGACTTCCCAGAGGTTGTCATGGCCCGTGATAGTTCCGTGTCCAAAATTTTATCATAACGTGCACGGAGGTAGATTCTGCTTTGCATTCATGTCCTGCACGAAGGCAGTATAGTTTTCATTCAGTGTTGTTATTCGTCTGAGTGCTGAAAAATCCTTCCTTCAGGAACAAAGACCGTCAGGAAACACTGTATACAATCAAAGTGACTCGCTTGGAGTCGCGAATTCACTTCAGTCACACAACCGCGGTACATACGACAATTCACAACCAATCAGCATGAACACACCCGTGCTCCCCGTACTGTCCAACTCAAGCACTGTAGCTGACATGGCAGATAGCACGAAAAGCAGCATCGGAAACCAGAGCGCAAGGAAAAGCATGAACCATCAGGACGCGGATGCTAACCCCACTCAATCCTTGCTGAACAGCATAGTTTCAGGTGAGGGTACGCCAGTTCAGCCCGCTGCGCGACAACCAGGCCTGCAGCCGTATCGAATGATGATTTCTCAGAAGACCAGTCTCGTAACCCGAACAGCGTTGGCAGCCGGGGTTAAATCAGACATCCGGGTACGCTTCAAGTTGACCGAAGCAACCTTCGAACAACTTTCCCTCGCCAAGACACTTGGGGCGGTTCAAATCCTTACGAAACTTGCGAACCGGGCGGTGAAATGTGCCAAGCAAGACGCGACATACAGCGAATTGGCAGCCGCAGCTGGAAAACTCGTTTTCTTACCATACGTCGTTCAAGCCAACGCACCTCAAAAGACTCAAATTTCCCCTCAACTCCGAGTCGATGCGGCAAAGGCCTAAGAGCCAGTTCCTGAGTTAGTGCGCTTGTCAGGTGTTAAACAGGGCGGGAATGTTTTGCTCGCGTTATGTCACTTTTACAACGCTGCAGTGACAAGAGCGGGATGAAGAATACGCTTGCGAAGATGAAGTAAACTCAGGTACCTGAAGATGGCGCCAGTGGAGATTCAACCACCGCGAAACAAGCTGAGATGTCGAAACTGCGGAAGCTCATCAAGAAACTGCATGCGTACATTGACAACCAGTTCCCGAAGCTCATCACGCTGTTCGACGTCTCCAATGCGCCACAAGGTAACACAGGGACCGCGGATATGGTGAACAATGACTTTTTCCTCTATATTCTGAGTAATATTGTGAAACACGACGTCATAAAGGAAAGCTACCTGTCTGGTAGAATTAATTTAAACATGCTTTTCGAAGTCGTCGGTAAGGCTAGGCAGGACGTTTCGGGAAAGGGCAAGGGAGGGAGTGGGACAGCAGTGCGACCTGCTCATTTGCGGAACGCGAGTCTTAATGCTGTCCTCACATCTTTCATCCATGCATATGTGAAAATGGAGAGGAGCTTCTTCCGAGAGGGAAGGGCACGTGCAAGGAACCTACTTCTTGATCGAATTTTCTGTTTGGCGATTCCCGTCAAATTCAAGGTTCCAGAATACAGTATTGTGTTTGGAAAACCGAAGACCTTCAATACTGCTCCAGATGATGAGGCTAACGAAGACAATGGCGCACCAAGTAATCCTGGAACGTCACCCTCACAGGCTGCAGCCAACGCTCCGACAGAGTAGAACTCTGGGTGGTTCGAGAACCTTCCTAAGACGAAGACTGCCGATCGTGTCAAATTGGAAGGTTTCGAAGACTGCATTATTGGGGCTGATCAGGGATTTCCCATCCCATTCCTGAGATATGCTGACCCTGCAGATAAGTCATATGGAGTCCCCAAGAATGTCAGAGATGAGAACCAGAAGATTTTCAGACAGTACCAAAGCGATCACCCAGAATTCAAGCTGTCTTTCAAGTTCAAGAAATTCGTTTTATCTGCTCCCAACACAAACGACGTCATGCGCACAAACGATTTCCGGGAAGTTCCAACTCTCGGTTACACATCCAAGGTGGACCTTATTGCTGTTGCGCGGGATTATTTGATGGAACTTCTTGGATGCACTTCGTGGACAAAGCTACTGGCTCTTCATGAAAATGCGATGTTTACCATCATCTCTTTCGCGCGTTCCCTTCTTTCCATCACTAAAGACTACTTGGATGGACCTTTAGAAGGTAGCGACAACCCAGAAGCACCCGAGATGAAAGACAAGGCGCACATGCAAATGTTCTACGTCAC
>JAULCF011148999.1:0-15470 GCA_032361265.1 Devaleraea mollis
AAGCTGTTCCACGTAGGCGTCGGTGTCGCTGGATGCGCCGGCGATGATCAGCTTGCGATCAACCGTGGAGGCTCGGAACCCTTTGATCAGATCATCGATCCGCTTCTCCGGCACCAACCGACCGGCGAACAAGACATAGCGGTTCGGTGCCAGCCCGAGGGTGTCGAGGACGTCGAGGCCCGAGGCGTCGGGGTCGGGATGGAAGATGCCATTGGGCACCCGATGCAGGCGGTCGCCGACCTGGGGATGGAAGTCGTCGAAGAGCTCTTGGGACACCGGCATCACTCGATGCGGCATGCGGCGCAAGGTCTCGAGCGATGCTCGCATCAGCAGCTGAGCCGGCGGGCTCCACTTCGCCCGTTGATCGTCTCGCCCCTGGATCGTCGCCACCACCGCAGCCCTCGAACCAAAGCGAACAAGCGGGCTGGCGATCGTTGGCCCCATCGCCATGTAGTGCACGACATCGAACCGGTCGCCGAGACAGCGCAATGAGGACGCAAACGTCTGGGTCAGGGCCCGCGTGTGTTTGCCATGGGACACCGGCACGAAACGGATCTCGACGCCACGGTGGTGCACCGAACCAGACCGGCCCTTCTCGGCGCAGAACGCCGTGACCTCATGGCCCCGGTCAGCCAGCCGTGCGGCCAACTCCTCGGCATAGACCTCGACCCCGCCGTAGGTGGCGGGAATGGAACGTTGTCCGATCAGGGCGATCTTCATCGGATGACCTCGCGATAGATGGTGTCGAGCCGGTCCAGATGGACGGCGATGTCGTGGTGTTGCTCTGCTCGCGCTCGCGCTCGAACAGACATGGCCGAACGAGCGGCCGGGTCAGCGGCCATACGAGCGATGGCCTCCTGCAAGCTGTCCACGCTGTTCGGCGTGAAGAGCAAGCCGTTGTCGCCGTCGGTGATGAGCTCACGCATCGGAGCGGTGTCGGCCCCGATCGCTGGCACACCTCTGGCGAAGGACTCGATGACGCTGAGGGGTTGGTTCTCCATGCCCCGCGATGGCAAGACGAGTGCGTCTGCTGCGTCGAGTTCGTTGTTGAGTTCTGTCGTGCTGCAATGGCCGAGGAACCGGACCTGCGCACCGAGCGGTAGGGCAAGTGCTTCCAAGCGCTGACGTTCCGGGCCGTCGCCACACACCGTCAGACTGACGGGAGCATCAGCGGGCCCGGCCAGCATTGCGTGCACGAGCAAGGCGCTGATGAGAAGGTCGACGCCTTTGCGTTCGATCAACTGGCCAACGAAGACGAGGGCGAGCGCTCGGTCGGCCTTCGGCAGACGCGGACAGATCGTGGGAATCTCGATGGCGTTCCGCAGATGCACGAGGCGGTCGGTGGGGATACCACCAGCGGTGAGCTGGTCGGCCATGTATTTGCTGGGGCACAGGAACCGATCGATCGGTTCGTATGAGCGGCGGCGGCGGTGCACGGTTGCCTCGAGCGCCAGCACCCCGCTGGCGGCAAGGCTGCCTCCCTCGCACCGCTTGCGCAGCACGTGCAGCGCCGATCCGGCAACGCATGCGGTGCAGTCGCGGCCCTCGTGATCGCGCAGGTGATAGGTGGGGCACACCAGCTTGAAGTCGTGCACGGTCATGACCGCAGGAATGCCGCGGCGCTCGACGGGTTCGAGAACCGACGGGCTGAGCTGGTGATAGAGGTTGTGGCAGTGGACGACGTCTGGTTTGAAGTCGTCGAGGACCTCGGCAATGGCGTTGGCCGCAGGCGTGGACCACACCATCTGCTTGGCGGTCTGGAGCTTGGCCGCCAATCCAGCAGGCGGTGGTGACAGCTCGACCCGCGGCGCGAACTGGTCGCCGTAGGTCGAGGCCTCGTTGTCCGGGTGGTCCATGCCGAAGACCTCGGTCTGGTGGCCGCGCTGACGCTGGCGATCCAGCAGGTCGAACATGTAGGTCGAGGCACCGCCGCGATGACGAGCAACGAACTTCTCGACGTGGAGAATCCTCATCGCGGATCCCTCGCTGTCGCGGCCCACATGGCGCCGGCAAAGAAGATCTGGCACGACGACGTCAACACCGCGGCTCCCGTGGTGCCGAACACCGACGTGACTGGGATGACGAGCGCCACGTTGATGACAGCGGCGACGGCGAGCGCTCGGCCTGCCACGATCGGTCGTCCGTCGGCGTCGAATCGCTGCGCAAGAACCAAGCCGGTGTTGAACGCGACTTGGCCAGGCAGCAATAGCTGCAACAGAGCCACTGAAGGGGTGAACGCCTCGCCGAACAGCAAGGGAATCATGACCGGCGCCGCAATGGCCATCGCCAACGAAGCCCCACACGACAAGGCGAAGGTCAGCTTCACCAGACCGTCGGCGTCCAGCGTGCGCATCTGCCGAGCGAACGTGGTGTCGGCAATGGCTCTGGCAATGGGGAGCGTGGCTTGGGCTGCGGTCGCCGCCACGGCGTAGGTGCCCAGTTCCTCGAATGACACCGTGGATGCCATCACCACCTGGTCCACTCGTCCGAGCAACACCTGCGAAACCGACCCGAGAGCGAACGGGGCACCCATGCGAGTGGCCGTGCGAAGGTCGACCGCTGTGCGGGCAGGCCGACGAACCGCACGCAGACGAATGAAGATGGCCAACGGTTGGATGGCGTAGGCAATGACCCAGGCCGCTACGGCGGTCGAGACGGTTAGCTCATCGAGCAAAGCGAGCACCACCACGGTTGACGAAAAGACGTAGAGGTAGAGACTCTTGGCAAGCCCGTGGGACCACCCGGCCCCACGCTCGACCAAGCGCAGGCGCAGCGCCACACCGCTGGGAATGGCCAGGGGGGCAACGAACAGCCCGATCCGGAACCACAGCAGCGAGTTCGTCGAGAGCTGGGGCCGGATCTGCTCGGCCAGCACCGCCAGAGGAACCGAAACAACAACGGCAGCGATGCCTGCGGCCAGCCACGCCGCTCGCAGTAGCCGGTCACGGCCGACCGTTGCCACGAGGTGGGTCGCGGCATACGGCAAACCGAGCAAAGCCATCCAACCGAACAACTGCACCGGCACCACGACGGCAGCCATCTCGCCGCGCCCGGCATCGCCGAGCGCCCTCGCCAGAATCGGTCCGGTGATCAGGCTGAGTGCAAAGGCAACCGTCTGAGCCGACGCTGCGCCCCCTGCTTCGCGCAATGATGAACGAGTCCGGGCCGCGGCGGTCATGCGGTCACCGCCCGCTGCGCGTTGGGACCAGCCAGCTGCCGCCGCTCATGGCGTTCCAGGCCGAGCGCCAAGCCGACGATCGCCGCAATCGGTCCCGTTGTCACCACTTGGGTCAACAGGTTCTCGAAAAACGACATGGCGAAGTAGCCGACGCCCAAGCCAAACGCGACCGACACGTAGCACCGCACCCGCAACGACTGCGCACGTCGCACCGCTCCGATCAGCGCACCGGCAAGAGCGAAGACCAGCACGTAGTGGGCGATCAGCCCGACGATGCCCATCTCGATGTAGGCCTGCACGGTGGTGCTGTGGGGAGGGAAGTCCTCGCCGTTGAGCAGCTCGACGGCTCCGAGACCGAGGCCGACCACCGGGCTCTCCTCGACGAGGGGCAGATTGCGTTCCCAGTAGCGAAGTCGAAAGATCAGCGTGTTGGTCTCGGCCCCGACCACGACGAAGTCGTCCGAGGTGTCGAACACCTCGAGGGGGCGCTCGAGGATCGACGGGTTGAACATCGTCACCACGGCTGCGGCAACGACGAACGGGGCCAACAGCATCCACCGACGCTGAGCGATCGCGATGATGACCACGGCGATGAACAACGCCCCGAGTGGGCTTCGGCTGCCGTTTGCCAGCATCAGGTACGAACAAGCAGCAGCCACCGGAAGAAGGACCCAGATCAGATTCGGTTGGCGTCGCCACCACAGCGGAGCGAGACCGACGATCACTGCGACCACGACGAACATGCACGTGGCAAAGACGGTCGGAGCGGGGAAGGGGCCGGGAATGCGGGTGTCGTCGAGGCCGTCACCCGCCGGCCGTGGAAACCACTTGGCCAGTTGGCCGATCGCCACGAATGCCGTTGTCCCGAGGCCGACAGCGATCGCGGTCACCATGGGAGTTGCTGCCCGTTCGTCGCGGAAAGCCAGCTGCTCACACGCAATGAAGATCAACGCAGCGGTCACCAACCGAAGGGCGAGCGAGCCGGCGAAGACGAGGTTCTCGGCGCCCAGTGCGCTCAGCACCGAGCTCGTGCCCAGGGCAAGGGCGGCCATGCTCACTGCTGGCACCACGATGTGGGTGTCGGTCCTCAGTTGGTGTGCGAGCCAACCCGCCAGCGTCAGAAGCAGCAGGCCACCGATCGGAAGGTTGAGATTGGGGCCGAGGTCGAACGTGACGATGACGTCGAGCGCCGGCCGGAACAAGAAGAAGCACGTCAGGGCGATCGTCAACGCCGACGCAAGCCGGTCGGCGTCGCACCTGGCCGACGCCGCCGGCGTGACGGTCCTGACGGACAACGCAGCCGTCACGATGCAGACTCAGCTTCAACCGAACGAGCGGCGAGGGCCGACCCGATCAACACGAACGCCAGCGCCGCCACGAACGCGAGCGCACTCAACGAGGCGGCCCACCGGCCAGCTGTCAAGCGGGCGGAGCGTGCTGATGGTTCGCCGGCAATCACCGCGGTGCCGCTGATGGCGATGTCGTCGGAAGCTTCGAGTTCAGCGATGCGCCGAACGGCATCACCGTGGGTGTCATCCAGCTCATCGAGTCGTTCATCGATCTCGATCCAGCGATCGAGAACAGGATTGGTGGCCTCGATACGGTTCTCGAAGCCTCGAATATCGCCGCGGGCGTCAGCGATCAACTCGGGTTCGTTCGCCGACAAGCTCGCGAGCTCGGCTTGGGACGAGATGAGGCTGAACTGATCCCGCTCCCACCGGTCGGCCAAGTCGATCCCGAACGCTGTGTTGGTGTCGTCGTGGATGACCCGCAGTTCTGCTTCGAGAGCGGCAACTTCCTCGCTTCCGGCATCGACCACGACCTGCTCGGTGGCACGTTCGGTCTCGATCGCGTCGAGGAGTGTTGCCTCGATGAGCGCATCCATCGCTGCTGCGGCATCGGGCTCATCGCTGATGGCCCGAACCTCGATGACCATCGAATCGTCGACCCGGGAAGCGAAGATGCCGTTGAAGTCCGAGAGTGGGAGACCACTGGCATCAGCGGCCCGTTGCTTCGTCGACGGCTGGCCCATCGAGGTGATGAACGACACGAGCCGCGTGCCTTTTTGGTTCGATGACCGGACCACGGCATCGAGCGCGACGGTGTGCGTCGTCTCGTAGCCAGCACTCTGCTGGGAGCCGATGAGGCCACCAACGACCACGCCAAGGGCAGCAATGGTCAGGATGAAAATGATCTGTCTTGGATTCACGCCGATCCTCCGTCGAGCACCAATACGGGAGGGCGGGTGTTTTGGATCCGAGAGAATTCAGGTTCTTCTGCGCCGGGGCGCTCGGTCGTTCGGCGCTGTCTCAGCGCATGCGCCAGGTCCTGATTGGTGCAACCAATACAGTGCCGGAGTGAATCAGCGTCGGCGTCGTGAGCATCGGGGAGGCAAGCCCTCTTCGTCTCGGCGTCGCTTTGTTCCCGGCCGCCCGCATGTGCCGCAACGACTCGCCGACTCTCGCCTTTCCAAAGTGCGCCTCCGTCCCTTCGGCGGTTTCCTCGGCCCCAACCGCGCCGACGCCGCCCAGTCGCTCGGCGCCCTTGCCTTTTCTGCACTCACCAGCGTGGTCGCCGGTCTCACGCTTGCGTCCCGCCAGGACCAACTCGAGATGCTGCCTGGTCTGCTCTTGTTCGTGCCCGCCACGATTGGTCTGCGAGGCAACGTGTTCGGCCCGTTCGGGTCTCGCCTCTCGACAGCCCTGCAAACTGGCCAGTTCAGTTGGAGCGCCAAACTGGACTCGCTCCTGGGTCAGAACCTCATCGCCGTGGTGGTCAACTCGCTCGTTGCCGGCCTCGGTATTGCGTGCGCGGCCGAGGTGCTGGCTCTCGTCCTCGACCCGCCCGGTGGCGTGGTGCCGATTGGTTTCGGCGACTTCATCGTCGTGTCGCTCGTCGGCGGCATGCTCGCGTCGATCGTGGTGCTCATTGCCACGCTGGGCCTGACCGTGGCCTCGGTCCGCTTCGACTGGGACCTCGACAACGTGACCGCCCCGCTCGTCACCGCCACCAGCGACCTCATCACCCTTCCTGCTCTGGTCGTCAGCCTGGTGCTCGTCGACAAGGGTGACACGACCACCATCACCGCCGTCGTGGCCGCCTTCATCACGATCGCCCTGACCCTCGGCCTGTGGCGCTCGGGCCTCGGCATGGCCAAACGCATCGTGACCGAGTCGATCCCTGTGCTGTTGGTGGCCGGCATGCTCAGCTTGGGCGCCGGCGTGGCAATCGAGAGCTTCGAGAATCAGCTGACCTGGGTGCTGTTGGTGTTGCTACCCGGCTACCTCGGCACGGCGGGAGCGCTCGGCGGCATCCTCGCCAACCGGCTGTCGACCAAGGTCCATCTCGGTCTGATCGAGCGAACCTGGATCCCCACCGGCAACGCTCGCTCCGACATGGGCTTCACCGTCGCCCTCGCCGCGCCCATCTTCCTGCTCCTCGCCGTGATCGCCGAAGGCACCGCTCTGGTGGCGGGCCAACCCACGCCCGGCGTGCTCTCGCTGTCAGCCGTCGCCCTCACCGGAGGCGTCGCCGCCACCCTCTTCGCTCTTGCCATCGCCTACTACGGCACGCTCGCCGTTGTCCGCTTCGGGCTCGACCCGGACAACATCGGCATCCCCCTGGTGACCGCATCCCTCGACGTGGTGGGCGCCCTCACCTTGGTCGCCGCCATCAACATCTGGGGCATCTGAGTGTGGCGTTCCGCCACCGTGTGGCGTTCCGCCACCTCGAGTTGCTCGCTTCGCTCGCAACATCGCAATTTCCGCCCACGAACCCGCCCTGTGACATGATCTTCAACCACCGAAAGCGATCCCGGAACAACTGATGGAATCTCGAAATCTCCGAGAGATGTTGGCTGAGGCCAAGGACACGAGCGAGCTCATGGTCGACCTCGCCTATGCCGCGCTCTACTTCAACGACGCCGACATGGCCGACGAAGTCGACGAGCTCGAGACCGAGATCAGCAAGCTCGTCCACGAGATGCGCACGCTCTGCATCATCGCCGTGCGTCACCCGCGCGAAGCCGAAGCCATGGCATCGGTGCTGCAGGTCATCTCCGCCGTCGAGCGAATTGGTAACGACGCGGTCGACATTGCCCGCATCGTGTCCCGCAAGCTCGGCATTCCGCCCGAGCTCGTGCTCGACCTGACCGTGGCTGAAGAGGTCTCCCACCGTGTGGCGGTGGCCGAGGGTTCGCACTTCGCCAACCGTCCGCTCGCTTCGTTCGAACTGCCTGTGGTCACCGGGATGCGCATCATGGCCATCCGTCGTGGCCGCACCTGGATTGTCGACCCCAGTGGTGACGACATCCTCAACCCGAACGATGTGATGTTCCTGCGTGGTTCGCCCGAAGGAATTCCTCGCCTCCGAGAACTCGCCGGTATGAGCGAATACCAGATGCCGGTGATCCCCGAGACGCCTGCACTGACCGACCTCGACCGTGCCGTCGACACCATCGTCGAGATGAAGAACCTCAGCGAAGTGGCCGTTGGCCTGGCGTATTCCGCGCTGGTGTTCCGTGACCGCTCGCTCGCCGCTGAAGTGCGGCACCTCGAGGATCGACTCGACGAGATGAAGCACCGGCTCGAGCTCTGGGTGCTGCGTGCCTCACGAGACGGCGCGGACCCTGCCCCTCTGCGTGGCTTGCTGGCTCTTGGCCAAGCGGCTGAAGACCTCGGCGACCAGGCGCAGCAGATGGTGTGGCTGATCGAACAGTCGACCGAGCTGCACCCGGTGCTCGGCATTGCGCTGGGCGACACCGACGACATGGTCGTGAAGCTTCCCGTGGGGGAGCGGGCCGCGGTGGCCGGCAAGTCTCTTGCTGAAGTGAACCTGCCGATCGAGCCAGGGTTCAACGTGCTGGCCATCGAACGTGGTGGCCGTTTCATGTACCGGCCCGGTGCGACCGCAGTGCTGAATGTCGGCGACGAGATCCTGGCCAACGGCCCCGAAGAAGGCCGTGCCGCCCTCGCCGAGATGCTCGGCTGGGAACTCACCGAAACCGACGAAGGCGACATCGAGCTCGAACCCCTCGCCTGAGGTCTCCAACTCCCCGCAACTCCCCATTGGTGCCGGGGGTTAACAAGTTAACAGGTTGCGTTCTGTGGACTGTTTGACGTAGTTGAGGCGCGTTGAGTGCCGTTGGGCGGTAGATTCACCCTTTCGCTGGCTGACGCCGCTGCTTATCGTTGCTCGTGGCGGAAAGGATGGGTTCGATGAGGAATGCTCGACGTGCGGCTTGCGTTGCCGCTGCCTGCGGACTGTTGATGACGTCGTGTTCGAGCGAGCCTGCAGTGACCGCGCCCGTAGTCGAACTGTCGACCACCACCGTCACGACCCTGCCGTCCACCACGGTCACGACCGAAGCCCCCACCACGACCGTCGACCCCCGCATCGCCGAAGTCGAAGCCGCTGTTGCTGGCTTTCATGAAACCCAACTCTCGGTTTTGTTGGATGATTCGGAACCCGTGGAGCAGATCGAGGTGTTCGCCACCGGCCAAGTTCTGGAAAGCGTTACAGAGAACACCCTCGGGTCTCGTGCTGAAGCCTCCTACTACGAGGGCTCAATCTCTTCGAGTCCCTTGTCGACTTCCTTCGAGTCTGCAGACAGTGCAATGCATACGTCCTGCACACTCGATTCGATCGCGCAGTTCGACAACCAAGGGACCTTGCTGGTCGCAGCAGAAGAGGTTGGTGCAATCTGGACGTATCAGCTCGCTTCCGAGGAAGGCGCCTGGCGTGTGTCGGCAATCTCGATTGGAGGGCTGTGCGCTACTTCCTAGCCGCCGCGTCGTTCTTGGCAGCGACCCTTTGTTTCGCGAGCGTGGCATCTGCGGGTGCAGGCGGAACCAACGCTGGAGCCGAGGTAACCGAAACGAGCAGCGGGTTCACCGTCGAGGTTTCGGCGTGGTCCGACGGCGGGGGCGTCAGCCTTGGGACGAATCCGCTTGCTGGGTGTGTGATCGTCGGCGGGCTGTCTGGCCCCCAGGCCATCGACTTGGCCGGTGGCACCGGCATCGCGATCGAGGTCACGAACCCGGAAATGGAGAACGTCGAGGCCACCACCACGTACGTCTTCATCAGTTGTCCGGAACGGATCTTCGGCGGTTTCGCCTGGGCTGTCTGGGAAGAGGGCGAAGCGCCTCCGGACGCGGTGGTCGATGCACTCATCGCTGCAGCGAGAGCGGCCATCGTGATCCCACCACTGACTCCCGAGTCCGCCCCCGATGGGCTCGACACGCCGTTCCTCACGCAGCTCCCTGTCTGGCTGTGGGTCCCGGCCGAGAGCTGGGTTCCGTTGACAGGCTCGGCCTCGCTTCCCGAGCTCGGACTGACCGTCACCGCAACAGCTACGCCCATGACCACCGACTGGGTCACCGGCGCCGAAGTCGACGACACCTTCACGTGTGAAGCCGGCATGCCCTGGGAACCGGGCCTCGACGAAGACGCCACCGATTGCTCGGCCACCTTCGGCGACACCACAGCACCGGGCACCACGGTCGACCTCACGGTCACGACCAACTACGACATCGCCTTCACTTGTACGCCAGGCCTGTGCGACCCGGGCGACATCGACCTCGATGGATTCGCCGTCACCGTTGCTCGCCCGGTCACCGTCACCGAAGCCCGAGGCGTCGTCAGTCGTTGATCAGCAAGCGGTCGGCACACTGCCACCGCTCGACACGATCTGCCAGAACGCACCGCCTTCAGAGGCGACCAGATAGGTCAGCACCCAGTTGGTGCACTCCTGGCCTTCGGGCCCGAATCGGGGGGCCTGATTCGTGGTGGCGGTGACGGTGACCTCGAGTGAGTTGACCTCTTCCAACTGGTATTCGGTGACTCGCTCAGCGGGAGCATTCGTCACGTTGGTGACCGCAACGTTGCTCCAGGTGCTGGTGGCCAACTCGGCTGACCACGAGGTCTGGTCGATGGTCGGACGCCACAGGCGCCGATAGGCGAGGTCGAAGTCGGCTGAGGTGATGCCCCCGGCGTAGTCGCTGAACAGTTCGACGAGATCGTCGGCGTTGTCACTGTCGACTTCGGAACGAACGAGGAAGACTTCGGGCGGAGCGCAGGGCGTGTACGGCTGAGGTTCCATCATCCACTGGTCGACCAAGGCCCGAACCACTTCGGCGTCGACACCCCAGTTGATGCCGGCGTCACGGCCGGCGATGTGGAGGCCGATCACGCTGCCGGTCTCGTCGAGCCACGGCCCACCGCTGTTGCCGGGGTTGGTGAGCGCGTCGGTTTGCATCACGTTCGGAATGATCTCGCCATTGGGGAACAAGATCGTGCGGCCAACGCCGCTGATCGTGCCTGCGGTGACGCTGAGATCGAGGTTGAGCGGATAGCCGAGAACAGAGATGTCTGAGCCCACTCGGGGCGTGCGATCGCTCCATCGCAGCGGGGTGGCCTCGACGGGCTCGACCAGGCGGACGAGCGCGGCATCTTGGCCGGGAGCGAAACCAATGGCGGTACCGACACGCTCGGTACCGTCGATCGAGGTGACGATCATCTCGTCGTATCCCTCGACGACGTGGGCCGCAGTCACCACGAGGTCAGGAGCGATGACGAAACCGGTGCCAGCGTTGAGAACACTGGCGGCACACGTTCGACCAGCGAGGCTGACAACTGCAGGGCTGGCCTGATCGAACAAGTCGGCACGACTGAGCGGTGTGAGGACCTCGACGGCCTCGCCAATGGCGCTCTGGTACTCGTCGATGGTGAGGATGACTTCGGACATGGCTCGCACGCTGCCGTCGTCCCAGCGATACACGGTCTGGAGCGCCCGGTCGTCATCGAGGAGTTGGAACGCCAACAAACGAACAGGGCCGGTGCCGATGGGAATGGGGTTGGAGCCGACGATCGGCTCGGACAGCAAGATCCTGGCGGATTCATCAGCATTGAGCAGGAGAATTCGGCTGAGCTCGGTGCCCTCACATGAGATCTCGACCACCACTTCGTCGCCCGGTTGCTCGAGCACGACGTCGGCCTCGAAACGGCCTTCCTCGGTGCCGACAGCGCCTTCGCAATCGGCAAGGTCGCCGAGCTCGGGAGCGCTCATCCGGGAGATGTCGTAGGTGGGAACCGTGCTGGTCGTGGGCGCGACTGTTGTCGTGGTTGCCGCGTCGTCAGACTCCCCTCCGGTGCATGCAGAAACAAGCAAAACAGCCGCCAGGAGAACACCAAACGACCGTCGAGGTCGGTGCCCTTCCATCACGGCGGACTGTACTGGTGATCGCCTTGAGGAAGCGATCGCCCCCAGCGACGCTGGGCTCCAGCGTTCGACACGTCACCCGAGACGCGAAACTGCGCCACACCAGCGTCCCGATTCGGGGCTGATGCAGCGCAGTGGGTCGCTGTCCTTGATCAATGCAGTACCGGGTACTGCTGAGTCACTACGACCCCGGAGGTGCCGGCGGCTGAGGGGCCGGCGGGGTGGCCGGTGGACGAGGTGTTGGTCGAGACGCAGGCTGCGCCTTCTCGCCCTGCGGAACGGTGCGTCGAGCGACCCGCTCCTTCTCGTCGGACTTCGGCGCAGCCAGGGTGACAGCGCCGTCGTTGTCGCCGCCACTCTTGAGCATCTCGGCAATGCCGCCAATCGAGCCCAGCGTGGCGCTCATGTCAGCGGGAACGAAGATCTTCGTTGCCTGACCGTTGGCGATGTGTTCGAGTGACTCGAGGTACTTGATGGCGATGACACGGTCGTCGGTGCCGGAGTTGATGATGGCGCTGTAGACGGCCTCGATGGCGTGCGCTTCACCCTGCGCCACCACTTCCTGGCGGTACTGCTCGGCCTCGGCTCGGGTACGAACAGCCTGCGCTTCACCTTCAGCGTTCAGGATGTCCTTCTGCCGGTTGCCTTCTGCGGTGAGAATGGCGCTGGCCTTGTCGCCTTCGGCTCGGGTGATCGCAGCTTCACGAGCACCTTCAGCCTCGGTGACGACCGCACGACGGGTGCGCTCGGCCTTCATCTGCTCGTGCATGGCGCTCATGACGTCTGCCGGCGGATCAATGCGCTGGATCTCGACGCGGACCACACGGACGCCCCACTTGTCGGTGGCATCGTCGAGGATCTGACGAAGCGTGCCATTGACCCGCTCACGGGAGGTGAACGCCTCATCGAGCGTCATCTCGCCGATGACATTTCGAAGGTTCGTCTGGGCCAGCTTGGTGACGGCCAGGATGAAGTTCGAGATGTTGTAGAGCAGGCGCTGCGGGTCGGTCGGCTCGAAGTAGACCACAGCATCGACTGCTGCGGTCACGTTGTCCTGGGTGATGACCTCCTGCGGCGGAACATCGATGACCTGCTCACGCATGTCGACTTTCCGGATCTTGTCGGCGATCGGAACGATCACACGGAGACCGGGGTCGACGGTGCCCTTGTACTTACCCAGGCGTTCGACGACGCCCTTCTGATACGGGCTCACGATCTTCACCGCAAACGCCACGTAGGCAATGGCGAAGACGACGAGAATCAGGAGGATTCCTCCTAATGCTGCTCCCATGTTGCTGTCTCTTTTCTGTAGATGAGTGCCACGCCTCACCGCGAGGGTGGGCGTGGGACTCGATGGCGACTGGTGCTGTGTGCGTGTTCTTGCGGGCGTGGACGCTCAGGTGAAGCGGTGGAGTTCAGAATCGGCTGCTGGTTCGACGACCACACGAGTGCCGCGGACCTCGGTGATGCGCACCGATGTTCCGACCGGAATCGCGATGTCGCTGTCAGTCACCGCATTCCACGTCTCGCCGCCCGCCTTGATCATTCCCTGGGTGTCGGTGCCGTAGGGGATCTCTTGGACCGTGACGGCTTCGTGCCCGACCAGTCGGTTGGCTCCGATGCCGGGAACATGTGGCACCTCGACGTCGAGGCGCTTCGCCAAAGGACGCATGGCCAAGAAACAAGCGACCGAGCCAATGAGGAAGAGCAAGAAGCCGACCGGAACCGGTGCACCGAGAAAGCTGACCACTGAGGCAGGAATGGCTGCGACTGCGAATGGTGCCAGCCAGAACGAACTTCCCGATGCCATCTCGGAAACCCCGAGGACAGCGGCAACCGCCAGCCAAATTCCGCCCCATACCGCTGGATCATCCATGGTCATTCCTCCGTGGTTCTTGCATGACACTAGTAACGCCGCCGACCCGAGGTCGGGTTCCCCGATCAGAGCGAAATCTGCAGCGATAGCGTTTGGCGGATGGCTCGCCTGATGAGTGTTCACGCCCACCCCGATGATGAAGCCTCGAAGGGCGCGCCCACTGTGGCTCGTTACGTCGATCAAGGCAACGAAACATCGCTGATCTGCTGCACTGGCGGCGAAGAGGGCGATATCCAGAACCCGGCAATGGAGAGCGATGACGTTCGCAACAATCTCCAAGCGGTCCGGGCCGATGAGCTTGCTCGATCGGTGAAAGCCATCGGGTTCCACGAGCTCGTGATGCTCGGTTACCGGGATTCTGGAATGGAAGGCACCGAGCCGAACAACAATCCCGAGTGCTTCTGGCAGGCCGATCTCGATGAAGCCACCGGCCGCCTCGTCAAGGAGATCCGGCGCTTCAAGCCCGAGGTCATCCTCACGTACTCCGACGATCAGCAGGGCTATCGCCACCCCGACCACCTGCGGGTGCACGACATCAGCGTGCTGGCGTTCGAGCGTGCAGGCGACCCCGCCTGGTACCCCGAACTCGGTGACCCGTTCGAGCCGCTGAAGCTCTACTACTCGACCTGGAGTCGGGCCCGCCTCAGTGCTTGGCACGCCAAGTACGCCGAGCTCGGTCTCGAATCTCCCTACGACGAGAAGTGGTTCACCCGTCCGGATTCCGATCACCGCATCACGACCAAGATCGACATCACCGGGTACTGGCGTGCCCGTCAGGAATCGCTGCTGGCCCACGCCACGCAGATCGATCCCAACGAGAAGTTCTGGTTCGGGCTTCCCGACGACGATGCCGTGGCCGCCTATCCATACGAGGACTTCATCCTCGGCCACAGCCGAGTCGGCATCGAGATGGACGAGACTGATCTGTTCGCTCGCATCGAGACCGTTTCTGCCGAGCAGGTCGCCTGATGGCTGTCTTCGAGTCAGAGCCGTTCACCGAAGCGTTCGTTGCCGAGCTGGTGGCGTTGTCTGCTGAGCGTGCGCCGATCCCCGGCCTGTCCGGAGACATCGGCTTGGGCATTGGCTCCAAGGTCGATGCGTCGAAGGTGTCGGTCGTGATCGCGATCGTCGACGGTCAAGTGACCGGACCGACGGAGCGGTCGGCCGAAGCAATCATCGGCTTGTCCAAGAAGCAGGTGCCGGAGTGGCTCAGCGGCGACCTGGTGTTGGCCGCTGAGTACATGAAGGGCGATCTGAAGCCCACCGGCGCCAGTGGCGCCATCTTCGCCGGCCTCGAGCTCCTCGACTTCGTCGTTGTGAACGCGTCGGCCTGACCGCCTTTGGCGTTCCCCGAGTTCTTTACTGCCGTTGGGCGGTGCGGAGGTCTCGATAGCTGATGAGTTCGGCACCGGAGCGTTCGAGCGCAGCTCGGAATGCCCAGTCCTGGGTCACCAGGTGAGCGTCGCTGACGCGGGCGGCCCAGTACGGCGTGATTGCTCGTAGCTCTGAGGTGTCTTCGGCCGGGCGGACGTGCAGTTCGGTGATGCCCGCCGGCAGGTCGTTGACGATGGCGTCGATGTCGGCGCGAGCCGCTCGCTGGAGTGGAGCAGCCACTTCATGGTCAGGCACGAGAATGCCCTCTTCGGCCGCCAGTGCTCTGGCCTCGAAGCCGAGGTCGACCGAAGGGTCAGGCAGGCTGATCGGAAGGTTGTACTCGAGCGCGAGATCGAGATAGATGTCGAAGAACTCGGGGCGGGCGCACAGCGCACCGAGATGGGCCGACAGGTGGGAGACATCAAAGCCCCACAGCACTGCTCGTTCGACCTGGGCTCGGCACTCTCGACGAGTCTCTTCGAGGTCTGCGTGCTCCCACAGGTCCGCCGGAGCGGTCGGGAAGCCACCGTTGCCACCGAGCAGCGACGGCGCTTGGGTGACCGGGCCCCACCGATACGACTCGTGCTCGGCGTTGACGGTCAGGCAGACGCCGACATCCTCACCGCGGTATTCGACTGCTGCGCCGCGTGCCCAGGGGCAAGGAACCTGCAGGCCAGAGCTGGTGGCCAGACCATCACGCAGGCTGCGATAGACGCCGACATTCGATGCATTGGAAGCACCGAGTGCGTCGGCGACGATGATGACAAGCCGAGCATCGTCGGGGCGGCCGAGACGTTCCGTGGTGAGCGACACGCCGATGAACG
>JAULCF011150110.1:2371-15446 GCA_032361265.1 Devaleraea mollis
CCCCCCGGGGGCGGGGGGCGCCCCCTTGTAGGTAGCATTTGTCTTTGCTGAACACCACGTCATGATTGTTTGCTAACTGCCCCACACAGATCAAATTCTGAGTGAAATTAGGGGCCGATAAGGCTGTGACGTATATAGGTATTTTGCTGGTAGTGACTTTGTATTTGCCCATGTCCTCTGTAAAACAAGCTTTCCCATTAGTAATGTTAATCTTTATTTTGTGCCTGGTTGGATTAGTTAGGTCCGATGTGCTTGTAACGAAAGTCATACTTGCTCCGGAAGCCAAAAATGTGTTTCTGGAAAGTTAAGTTGTTGGCTGTTGCAACAATAAAGCAGTCGTGAATCTGTGCGCCGTTGTTGTTAGTGCGTGTAGAGATAAAAATAGTTCCTCTAGAGCCGCTTCCTTTTCGTCTACGTTATCGTATTGCATGATTTAGGCTAGTGTAGCTTTCCGACTGTCCTGAATGTTGCCCTTTTTTGCCTTGACTTCGAGTAAAGCTTTTTGTGCTGCTACCTGTTCCTTGAGTTTCGTGACTTCATCTGTGCTGTGACTTGAACTCTGTACTTTCTTGTCCGCAGATAGCTTCTTTTTAGCGAGGTATTTTTTGGCATCTGGCTTGTGGGCGTTCTTGGGGTTAGAGTGGCAGTCTTCCCATTTATCCGACCTTATGACCATGTGTCTTATGCTGCATGGATTCCTTGATGTCGGTTGATTTTTTCCACTGTAGTCTTTGCCCATTGCTGAGTTTGCAAAAGTATTGTCTTGAGATCCGAGTATCTCGATTAATTGATCTCCGAGAAAGAAATTTCGTGATCAGTAGCTTGACCGCGGGACCTCCATTTCCCAACGCCGTAAGAAATAAAGTTTTTTTCTGATCGTCCGAGAGATTGTAGAGTAGCCTTGTCACATGCGCTGGCGCTTTTGACTCGTGGTGAGCTCGTTCGGGGTTGATCATGATCAGTTGCGTCCGAATTGTTTGTACTTGTCGTACGTATTCCTTGATGTCGCCTGTGTCCATCTTGGGCACTTTTTACAGTATTGCTACGCGCTGTTCATTAGGCTTGGGACATAAGTCGTTTATAACCGCATAAGTTTCGTGGGCTGTTTTTTTGACGACATAGACCTTGACGTTGTCGCTGATAGAATGAGACATTACAAGATTAACGCTTTTGAAGTTGTTCATGTCTAGCTTGTTGCTCGTTCGAGCTTCGATTTGTAGTGTCGACGAAACGTTTTGTTTGTCGCATACATCCTTTATGGCCTTTTGCCAGGCGCTGAAATTCGTTAGACTATCGTCAAGCATAGGTACGCCTTTGTAGTTGGAGAACCATATGAGATTCTCCTTTTCTGCCTGTTCAGTTGCGTCCACTCGTGCTTTGATATCTGCTGTTGTTGCAGCCATT
This sequence comes from Devaleraea mollis, assembly GCA_032361265.1. Taxonomy (NCBI): domain Eukaryota; phylum Rhodophyta; class Florideophyceae; order Palmariales; family Palmariaceae; genus Devaleraea; species Devaleraea mollis. Next base: position 3,776 of record JAULCF011150110.1, read on the forward strand.
GTGCGAGTACTGACTGGATCTGCGGGAGTTGTGGCCATAACTTTTAGTTGCCTGTTAGCTTGATATGGCGCTCTGTGAGCGCCGTGCTCATAACCTGTGAGAGTGAATGACTCGATGGTTTTATTCTTATTAAGGTCAGGATAGTATTCCTTATATACTGTCTTAGCTATTAAAACCAGAGTTACCGTTGGTATATAATTCGCTTCTACCTCGAACATTACCCACAGTACTTGCACTATGATTATAGTGTCCAAGAGAAAGTACAACACCAATACTATACCAAATTGCACCCCCATTTTTGGGCCAGAAATGAAGGTGGGTAAATGAAATTTATTTCCTGTTGCCTTCCTCACTCGCGCTTCTCAAACACGTGTGGCGCGCGGAGTTAGTTCAACTACACAAAGTTTGTGCTTGAAGCTCTCGCTGCGCCTCGAGCCACGCCGTGGATGGAAGCGCGGAAGTTGTGCGCTTCCAGCCACAGTGTAGCTCGAGGCGTGGCGCGAGCTTTGTGACCGGCTCTCGGCGCGTGCCCTCTGGCCCGTTTCGAGCATTTTGCATTTTCTCTTTCGGCGTCCGCGCCGCACGCTGAGCGCGCAGGTCAACTGCGTCGGCATCTATCCCGATCCCAATTGGTTCGACGTTCAGGGTGGCACAGATTTTCCGCGACACGGACAACTGTACCACCCTGGCCCTCCAGAGGCAGTGTACGCGGCGCTACTTTCATAATACGCGGCGCTACGAGCATATTTTTCCAGTAGTGCCGCGTGCACTGCCTCTTTTCCGCTTATACAAATCGGCCTTCGCAGGCTATCCTCTCTTTCTTGATGGAAACGAGAACAGCAGCAATAGTTGCGAACGACGCTCACGGCGATGAGAGATTTGATGCTTGAGAGGCTTATAGGCAGAAGGATAGAGGAGCGTGTGGTAAATAAGAAAGATGGTTAAGTGCACAAAATCAGAGTGCCGCGCTCGCGACCCGACGAAGAACCTGTTTGAAATGAGAATGGCTTTTAAAATATTTCAAAAGATAAAAATACGTCAACGGAGTTGGAAAGTTTTTAAAATTTCACTCAATTAGCCTTAGAAACGTCGCCAATCATCGCGTCTTAGTGAGAGCGTTTCAAAACGGTTCCGAGATACGAAAATGGAGCAAAATTGACAAAGTTACCGTATCAAACAACCTCGTCAACCGCGGCCAAATTTCAAAACTGTTCCTTTTCACTGTACGGAGCTTACAGTGAAATATGTTTGGTTCCGTTTCACTTAAAACTACGTTTTATGGCTCATTCGAAAGCTCTGGGTCCAGAGCAAACCCTCCAACGGGTTTTTGGCACTTTGGCGGGTGCCTCAAAAACCAGAATTTCTAAAGTGCACCGCCACATATACTGCCTAAGATATTAAAACCAGATATACTGTTGGTGTGTAGTTCGCTGCTACCTCGAACATTACCCGCAGTACTTCCACTATGATTATAGTGCCCAAGGGAAAGTATGACAGAGAGAAAGTATGACATGGCTCATAACCTGAGAGAGTGAATGACTCGATGGTTTGATTCTTATTAAAGGTCAGGATATTATTCGTTATATACTGTCTAAGATATTAAAACCAGAGATACTGTTGGTATATAGTTCGCTTCTACCTCCACAGTACTTACACTATGATTATAGTGCCCAAGAGAAAGTATGAAAGTTCCACCCAGCAGGTATATCTCATTATCAATTTCCGTCCAGCAAAAGAAATGAAACACCAATTACCATCCATTACCAGATCATGAGGACATGATTACTACCAAAAACCAACCGAAAACGTCAAAAAAAGGAGCGGGTTTGGTAACTTTCCGGGTGCAACCACCCAAACGGTACCCTGCTGCGCTGTACTAATTTAGTGCCAAATTTGGCACTAACGGTGACCATTTTTGCCCTATCGCAAAAGCATTATAGCGTGCGTACCTCTTAAATAATAGGGGCCGCCTCAGCGATAAACCACACTCACAACAAAAAAACTCACATAAACTAGAATCTCTGCGTTCAGTGCGTGAAAACTCGCCAGCCGCATTTCCCTGAAAATGGTGGCGTCTTGGCCAGGTCAGAGTACGCACGCCCACATGTTGATACCTCTCAGTATCATACCACTTTTCAAACATTAAGGAGTCACTCTGTCATGTCACTCTCTTGACTCAAGCACTTCTCATAGATTAGTAAATCTCATAGGTTAGTCTTCTTGTGCTACTTAAGCACAGTCTCCACGACCTATTCCAGTAAAATCATCCATTAACATTTTCAGGTTAAGAAGCCAACGAAACCCATGACCGCCCGCCCTAGCCCACATGGAATGCTTTGGTAATTCTGGACGCAAGAGTTTGCCCTAAAAAAGAAACAACCGTACGTACAGTACCTCTCACGGCGTGAGTGGCATTGGTTTTTGTTTCCAACGCGATGAATTTGTCCCTTTGCCGAATTATGGGGATATGTCGTGCAGTAGTAGCGAAATGCGAGTAGCCCGTTTTTTTGGCCTTCAGGAAGTATAATAAGTTCATGAACTGTGATACTTCTGCCGTAGTGAATAACTCAAAAATACATAGCTCTGCAGTTCATGCTTCGAAAGAACAATACAGAAGGCCTTAGCTGATCAGCTCTGCAGTTTATGCATCGAAAGTAAAATACTAGTAAGGCAGAAGGCCTTCGCTGATCAGCTAATACTAAGGCCTTCTGCCATAGTATTGTTCTTTCGATGCATGAACTGCGGAGCTGTGTGCCTTTGAGTTATTCACAAGCGACCAGCTCAAAGATCGTTCACACATCTGAGCCTCAAGACGGCGCAAGTAAAGCAAAACTATAAGTAACTTAGACTCTAATTGTCTAAGTAAACAGCAGTTCTAAAGCCTGGGTTGTTCATCCTTTTTTGGATAGAAATCCAAGCCATTCGCCAGAGACTGATAAAAAACCGACGTCGCCAATACGTCTTCGCCGCCACCGCTGTCACACCCTTCCCCATTGCATATCACTAAATAGCATTATTCGGGTAGTTCTGCGCGCATCCTGACCAACCGCCGTTCCCCTCCATGACGAGAGTGATGTACAGGTACATTTTAGCATTCCATAGTGTTTTGCTTACAGTGATGTCATCAATGACAACACTGCCAAATCAGCTCACGTGCCCTGCACCATTCGCCGTGATTGCAAAAACCGATCGAGTTTTAAGTGGTCTCATAAATTACTCATAGACAGTGCCATGAGCGCTGTAGTCGACCGCCAAACAATAAACTCGGGTGAGTACATTAAGTGCTCACATTGGGCCTCAGAAGGAGATGAACACCGAAGTAAACACTGACGCATCTTTCTCCCGGGCGCACCAAATCCCTCTCCGTGACTTGGTGCTACACTCACTCACTCTTTATTTCCCTGAACACGTTTCCAATCTGCCCGGTGTCCAGCAATTCTAATTAGGACTTTCTTCCAGATATCAGTGAATACCAGGCAGAGGAGGCACAGACGTGCTCAACAAAGAGAAAAAGAGAGCCCATCACCCACTCCTTACGCCTAGAAAAACAAAATAAGGGTGAGAGAATGGCTATGGAGATGCTCCGCGTGAATAAGCGCACGAAGAAAGACGTCTCACCCGCGAGCACGACGACGATGTAAAAGCGTGCGAAACGTCGCACCCCGCAAGAGAAAGCAGCAGCTACCGAGACTAAATCGCAGAACAAAGCCAGCCGCGTGTCGAAGATTGACGATAAGCGCACCTTCAAACAGCGGAAAGACGAGGGCCAACGCACCGCCCTCGAGATCTGGTCGAGAAGCGCAAGAAGCGCAGCGGCAGTCTCAACAAAGAGACTGCCAACAACGAAGCCCTCGACAAATAGGAAGACGTCCCCGAAGACAAAGACGCACTCGAAAAAGATGACGACTCCGACGACGATGATGATTTCACAAAGGAATCTCCGCCGCTTATGTCACCCGAGGCCGCTACCCTTATGACCGCACGCAATCTAAAAACATAGTTACAGACCCCATGTCGTCAAGGCACCGTCTCCTTACCCGCGTTCGAAAGCTCTCACAGAGAGGCAAATACGCAGCAGCCTATCGCCGTGCTTGACTCAGCATCCCAGAAGAAAGTCGAGCTGAAAGCCGACGCTTAGCAGTGGAGAGCCGACAAAACTTTTGAGAGTCAAGTTCGAGGAAAAGCTAAGGCAGACTACGAGGAAAGAAAGTACGCTAAGCAGATTATAAGAGAGAAAATAGAGGAGTACTAGCAGGCCGACATCGATGTCCGAGATTTGGACAGCACTTCAAGTGTCCATAAGGAGACGGCGGCATCTAATCGCACCCACCTGTACCTTTGCAGCAGTAAATACTCGTCAGCACAACGACTGACGATGCAACCAAGACCCCTGACCTGACCGACTGCGACGACCCCCTGCGCCCTGTGCAGAAGTACAAGGCCTATTACCATGTCCAACTTCAGCGCTACCATGTGGGCCAGCGACCGAAGCCGCCTACATTCAAAGATACTATGTCTACTACGTGGCTGGAGTCCTACCTCTTGAACTACTGCTACAAGAAGGCATCTGCCGCGAAGTGGACGTACGAGGAGATTGACGACGAAAAACTCTTCAAAATATATCTACCCCGGTGCAAGAAGAAGGAGCCGAAGCGCCCCTTCTACTTTCCTACGAGAGCAAAGCATCGTCCGGAAAGTTCTATTTTCAGCCCTGTCACGGAACGCAAGGTGCTTAGCCGTGACGAGCTTGTCGGCCGCATTCCGGTATGTAGTCCGTATTACGGGCCACATGCCGCAACGTGGCCGGCAAACTCGTCGCGGCTACGCAACTTGCGTTCCGTGACAGGGCCTAATTAGACGACCAACTCTTGAAGAGTGGCGGGAATTCGGACCTCATAGACTATCTCAGCAAAGAGGTAGTCACGAACGCCATCCTTCGTGAAAACCTACTCAAAGGCATTTACGATGAGATGCCTATGAAGAACTACTTTGAGAGGTGATGCGATTTACTGCGCGAAGAATCCGATGACATGGACGACAAGGGCAAGCCCAACGAATTCAGTGACCAGGTGTTCGATGGTAGCGTCGGCGGCAGCTTTTAACATCACCAGCCACGAGGATGTGGCCATGCCGTTTTCTAAGGACATGATCGCGACCGCGGTATATCCTATCATCAACAAAGAGAAGGATACCGCGGTGGACGTCAACAAGTTTCGTAGCCAACTGGAGAAGGAAGAAGTCGCGGAATTCCTACGCCTGCGTTGCAGCAAGACAAGACCAGCTCTAGTACCCGGACTCCGGTCGCGGCCGTGGCGCAGGCAGAGGCCTGCGCGCACAATACAGTAGAGGTGGAACAAGAGCCTACCGAGGAGAATCCCAAAGCAGCGGAGCACCCACACTGTGGCAGGATGCACCCGTGTCCGGCGCATTGCAGGTGAAGAACGCAAAAAGCGCAGAGTTCTTTACAAAGTTGGCGACTGGCGCCGCGACTCCGTGCTCGAGATGGCGGGCCTAGGCTCGCACGATGCCCGGTCCCAGTATGCGTTCCACAGGAATCAAGACCTCAATCCGCAGGAGCCCCCATGTGCATCAAATAAGATATATTTGCGGGGCAATTCCATTTTTTCATCGAATGCTCGAACGACCCGTACGGCGACGATGAGTTTTCTAACATCTGGGGATACTGGACCGAGGCGGAGTAGCGGACCCAGCAGAATCAGTGGGACAACCACGCCAAGCAGTCTCATAAAAACACAGAGGGCCCCTACTTCGCTTCCATCTACCCTATTTGCAATGATAGGTTAGTCACGCCCAAGTTCGATGGCTCTCGTACAGAGACCATGGGCTTGGAGCACGAACAACAAAGTTCGGTCGACTTCAAAAAAGAAGTCGATGGCCCAATTGAAATTTAAGAGCCCTCGGCGCACGCAATACCCGCGAGGATCGTGGCACGAGTACACAAGCGTCCCTACTCAAGCACTCGTAAAGAGGACTTGAGTAGAAAAAAGCGCAAAACCTTTGGCACAGACGACAAAGGCAAAATTATTGCACAATGTTTTCGCAATTAAAAGCAGTCAACAAAGAGACAACAGATGCACGCCAAGCTAAATATGAGCAACGGATTAACAGTGCTAATGCATCCGGCACTATTTATACAGGATCGGACGTAAATCTGCTTGGACGCAAACACCTGAAAGTATTTGAAAATGCCGGCATCTCTTACACAGTTAAGAATGCAGCGATTCCGTTCAAAATGAAAGGCGCGTTCGGTACGGCAACAGATACATCCAAGGAGATAGTCACACTATCTACCTTGAGGCTAAATACAGCTGAATTTCCTGTCGAGTTTAAGAACATCCCGCTGTATCTCCTCGAGAAAGCTGACGAAATTATTCTCGGCCTTCCGTTCACAGATGGAATTGGTTTCATTATCAACTCGAATCTGACTGAACACAGGGCGAAACCCGATTACCTGAACTTCGATCTCAGTGATGGAGTTCAGGGTGTATCAAGTGTGGGGCGGATTCACTCTACGAATGGGCCCGGCGATTACGTACCCATCCAGATGGATCCGCGAGCGCCTCTTGATGACGAAGGAGAGGCTCTAATTTCTGCCATGAAAGATAGGGATGACGCCTTTTACTCGATAGTATCGAAAGCAGATCCCTGAAAACGCTGAGGCACGGGTAGATTGCCTTATAAAAGAATACCGTTCAGACATTTCCTAGAATCTGACTGGTATACTACCCTGGAACATAGACCCATTCGCATTCCTCTGAAGGAAGGATTTCCACCAGTGCAAAGCAGGGGGCGCCGATATCCGCCACAAAAAACAAGCCTTTTTGTGGGATACGTGTGCAGAACGTGAAGGTGAAAAACTCGTCCGCCCCATTCGCAGCTCAGAATGGGTAAAAGCCCCACTCCTCGTCTCTAAGGCTCCACCGGCCATGTTCCGAAGACCGGTAAACCTTAGACCGATCAACAATGCAACGATCAAGGACGATATGCCTATGCCTAATATGGAGACCATGTTACTCGATGTGCAGAAGACGCATTTTTTCGCACAGATGGATGTGACCCATGCTTACTTTAAGGTTAGCATCCCTCCCGCGGACAGGCACAAGAATACCTTCAGAGGAGCCTACTATCATACCTTGCGTGAGGCGCTCCCCTCCCTGAAAGGCGCTAAAATGTCTGGCATTCATTTGCAAGTGGGAACCGCGGAATAATTCAAGGATACCTCCGAAAATATTCTTATCTGGCTTTATGATTGGATCCTCCACGCTACCATGGTAAAGTGCACTTTCGCCGAGCACATGGAATTGATGGAAAAATTCCTTGGGATGTGACCAGATTGGAACTTCACCCTCATCCCGGGTAAGTGCTCTCTCGTAACACAAAAAGCAAAGTGGTGCGGAAAACTTGTTACCGCCGTCGGCATTAACCACGGTCCCCGCCGCATCGTCGGTTTGCTCTCCATTTTGATGAGGCCTGAGACGGCCGGAGACGGCCGGAGACCTCCAACAATTTATCTGCGCAATAAATTGGATGCGCAAGGGTATCTTGGAGTACAACAATACTGTAGCTCAGATGCAATACCTACTGTTAACCTTAAATAAATAGCACGGTTCTAAAGAATGCGCTGGAGAAGGTGAATCTGGGGTCTGACATATGAACCCCAAAGATTCCCAAGCTTTCCGAGAATCTTAAGCAGCTCATCGCAGAGCGAGTCACGCTCAGCCACTTGGATCCTGAAAAGAAGCTGTGCATAAACACCGGCGACTCAGATAATTACTGGGCCGGTGCTCTCGCATAAATACCACAGGAGGATGCGGCCAAGCCTCAATCAGAGCAACGCTGAGAACCGCTTGCCCTTTTCAGCGGCGCTTTCACAGGTGCCATGTCAAGGTAGGTCGATATGTGAGAAGGAGGCGTTTGACATGGTTTACTTCATGGCACAGACGGAATAATACACCGCCTGCGCCGAGACGATTATATACACAGACCACCGCAACCTCATATTTATATTCGACCCCCTGAAGAGTCATCCAACTATGCCTGTATATTTGGTGTCTAAGATACAGCGCTGGGCACTCATACTCTCTCAGTTCGAGTATGTAGTGAGCCATGTGCCTTGGGAGTTAAACTACCTCCCAGATCTTATGATACAATGGGGCGCTACTTTTCAAGTGCGCAGACTCTACGTGCCGATTCCGGACGTAGAATCCCATACGTTTGACAAAGATGCGATTTTGGGCAAGATAAAAGAAGCCAAAAACGCTATTTCACCGGCCGAGGAAACCTTTCCCACCGTCGACTGCAAGGCATCCCATGGATTACTTCTTCGAGATGGCAAGAGCTTTGTACCCAAAACGGCGACGCAAATCAAAATAGATTTGCTCATCATGAGCCACTGTGGCCTGGCAGGACACAGAGGCCAAGCCGTTGCCTCGAATCACGTGAAGAACAAGTTCACGTGGACAGGTATTGCCGATGACATCGAGACATTTGTCAACAAATGCTTGCGCTTCCAATCGACCAAAGGGGAAAAAACGAGTCACTCGCCAGCAAGCTCACACGATGCACGCGAGCAAGCCTAACGAAATCCTGCATTTCGACTATCTCTACATGTCAGAGAGCGAACAAAAATGGAAGTACATCCTTATCCTTAAGGTCATATGACTTTACAATTTTTGACTAGTAAAAACCCGCAACTGTGACGGAAAGTGCGGTAACAGCTCTGAGGTATTGGATCACCAACTTTGGAGATCCAAAGACATGGGTCTCAGACCGAGGTAGCCACTTCAAAAACGAAGTAATGGCAAATGTCGCGGCTGCACTCGGCACTAGGCATCACTTCACCTCAGCCTATCATGCTCACAGCAATAGAACGGTTTAATTGGGGTGCCGAGAGACTATCCGCGTCTTTCGGGCGCTGCTATCCAAATTCAAGCTTGGGCCAAAGGTCTGGTCAAAGTATAATAACATTATCCAAAGTGTTTTGAACGACTCCAAAAAACTCGCTCCGGATGTACCGGTCCGGCTCCTAGACGTTTTTAATTCTACCGAGAAGGATTCCGTGACCGCCGCCGCACTCAAGAAATCCAATCCCTTCTCAAGAAGGCTGGCGAACAGCGTGCATAACATATTTATGTAGTAGCCCTAACACTATCGATACGATGTGCTTAAGAACTTTAAGACTTCCCAGTGAGCACGCAAGTGCCCGAATATCAAATTATTTTCGGGGTTTGATTGCCAGGACAATCTAGAACACGTTTTAACAAACGCGGGCCAACAACTCCGCATCCTATGACAGATCGACAGATTGTTGGCGAAAGTATTTTCGACAACAAAGTGGAGAATTTACTGCCTTGCACACCCAACCTTTTAGTGTGACAAGCGTAAACCGCGGCCACATGTCTAGCGGGAATGATGCCATGCTAGGTCACCAAGGGTCCCACCCAAAACAAAGTTTTGAACGGAAAAAAAGTCAGTCAACACCTACAAACCCCAGAGTTTGCGCCACAATGTTTGATAAAGCTTGTCAGACAACTGCAAAATGGACATAAACCTGAGAGCTGTGACTGGTGCTGCTAACAATACCCTCACAGTGTCGCTAGCTCTAGACTAGCGCTTCACGAAGCATAGCTAGCTGGAGGCACTGATGTATAGGTAACGTGCTAGCACGCCCAAGAATATTTCTTACAGTGATGTCATCTATGTCTTCACTTCTAACACCGGCTCACATGCCCAGCATCACTCACCGTGATCGCGCAAAACGACCGAGTTTCAGGCGGTCTCATAACTTACTCGTAGACAGTGCTATGAGAGCAGTAGTCGACCACCAAACAATAAACTCGGGTGAGTACGTTACGTACTCACCTTGGGCCTCGAGAGGAGATGGGTACCGATGTCAACACTGACGCATATTCCTCTCGGGCGTACCAACTCACTTTCAGTAGCCTAGCGCTACCCATCTCTCTCTCCTCTCTCATAGCACGCGCCCCTTCTGCCCGGTGCTCAACAATACCCTTCGCTGCAAGATAGCGTTTTAGATCTAGTTGAACTAGTAGATCTAAATCACTATCTTGCGATAAGGGGTGTGCTCCAACACTGAAGTTAGCGTTCTTGATTTAGCAGACGGAGTGGATCTAAAAGGCTATCACATTTGGGGAAAGTGTTTAACTTCTTTATTTGAAAAAAGTGACAAGTTTTGCTTTAATTTAAATTAGCAATTGCTAAGAGTAAACTTAGCCCGTGCAGGCAATTTGGAAAGAATTTTAAAGCGCTCTTATAGAGCTCCAAACGAGCTCTAAGATACGGACTTCAAGCAGTTTGCGAGCTTATTAGGAATTCTGAAGATCCAAGATCAGCTAGAGCTGATCTTGGATCTTCAGTATTCAGCGGGATCCTGCTTGCTAGCAGTTTTGTAAAGGAGGTCAAGAAGTCTTTTAAAAAATAGATTCGTAAACATTCTTAGGCTCTTTTACAGTTCGTTAGGAGTATCAAGAGGAGTTGGATCAACCTAGTCTAACGTCCTTACTTTTCTATATTCCCTGTCTCTGCAGCTGGTGATTACCAAATTAAAACTGTGTACTATGCTATGTTACTTCGTACATGTTTGCGTACTTGCTTGGGTCTCTCTTCAGTGATATCCTGGAGTGCTGAGAGAGTTTTTTACTCACTTTACTGAGGCTAAAATATCCTAGTTCGAAGATCTGAGCATGTCTTCATCACCGTCAGTGAAGCTGACGAGCAAACACGTTCCAGTTATCTGATACTAGTTACGGTATCGTTAACAAGTAAAGAATACCGACTAGAACGACAAGAATTGGCCAAAGGTCTGGCCGAAGTTTACTAACATTATCCGAAGTGTTTTGAACAACTTCAAGACCTCGTAGCTTGGCAAAGTGCTCACCCCGATCACAGCACTCACAATGCTGCCGCCAATGAACCCATTTACGGAACTGTTCCCAGCCGACACGGCGAGTTTAGCGATAACTCTGACTCTATCCAAGGCCGCGCATTTGATCGAATTTGAGAAAATACACGATGCCATCCACGAGACGCATCGGCATTTATCTGCAGACTCTCAGGCAAAGAGAGCTTCAGACATTGAGCGGCACGATAGGGCGACAATTGTCACCGTCAATAACTTTGATGTCGGCGATTTCGTCTTTATTGGGTGCCCTCGACCACAAAAGGTGAATCATAGTCTTGCTAACGCAAGGTAGGCGTAGCTATTGCTCTCGATCTTGCTCTTGCTGTCTCTCTTGCCCTCGCTCTTGCTATTGATCCTGCTTAAACCAAGCAAGCGCTTGTAACCAGGACTTGGTATTTGCCAGGGAAAGGAGCAAGAAGTAAGTCAATTTAGTAGTCCTCAGAAAGGAAAAACTGCAGGCTAGGCTGGTGATAGCTGGCAATAGTTGGCGGTAACGTTGCCAGTCTACGTTTTCTGTTTTTAAACCTTTTAAAGTTAAAAATTGGACATTTATTGAACGCGGAGGCCTTTCAGCGGGCCTACTCTGCCATTTTTTGTAGTGACGGGCTGATATTTATATGGTAAGGGTGATTTACCTTTGGGTAAAAATGTTTTAGTGGAAGGGGGGGTGAAGCGGCTTCAAAAATTCGGCGCCGCAGCTGTAGAGCTTCGTTTGCCTCGCAGAAGGTA
>JAULCF011151221.1:0-15436 GCA_032361265.1 Devaleraea mollis
CACCTGCTACTGCTGCTGAGCCTTTCCTATATGATTGAGGCTCGTCATTCTTTGCTTTCTTGCGTCTCATGTTAGCGGTGTATGTAGTAATAAGGCCACGGCTTATTGTTTTCCAGGTCTGCTGGTCTTTACCTGAGACTCGTAGCATCTCAACCAGCTGACTGTATTCAGGGTTGATTGCTACAATTTCTAACAAGATTTATATCTGTAGACTATCGTCTTTTGGAACTCCCATAGATTCGAGCTGACTGAAATAAAATTCAAGTTCAGCCATGTGATCTGTCATGGTTTCCTTTTTGCCGGTAAACTTTTTAGCGTGGATATTGTCCCACCAAAACCGTTTGGTGTTACCGGATGTGTCAGATTAAGCTTCCTCAAGCTTCTCCCACATCAATTTTGGGTCGTGAACTACGGACATGCATAACTTCATCGCGTTGTCACCTAGACATTGCACGATAAGGTCTATAGCCTTGTCCACACTATCTTCAAATTTTGTTAACTTCTTTTTCCAAATCTGCTGTTGCTGCTATTGTATTTGACGTTGGCCTGGTTTCTTCTCCTAGAACAACCTTGAGCACTTTTCAGCTTTTAAAACGACCTTGAGCCGTTGAGCAAACATAAGCCAATTTTCGTTGTTCCTTCCCTGGAATTTAGGCATCATCTTCGACCGATGATTCTTTTGCGGACATTTTGAATATTTTGAGTTATTCAATTAGCGAACTCTTGCTTCAATTAGCGAACTCTTGCTTCGGATAATTGTCTTAGTTTTCTACGCTGGGTCATGACTTGATGAAGCGCAAAAGTTCTATTTGAATGAGTTGCTCAAAGAGCTAAAAATAGAATAGTAAGATAAAAGACATGTCTCACCTTTGGCACTTCAGATAGCTGAAAGTGCTTATTCGCTTATCGCCGTGGAGGGCTTTTCACCTTCCTTCGCTTGTATTATATTTTTAAAGCTTGGCTCTCTCTCCAAAGGAGCAGAGAGCCATAGTATTTATAGAGTTTGCATAATAAAACTAGAAAGTAGCAAAAGTGCTTAAAGCACAGCAAAATAAAAACGTTCCCGTTGAGTAATCATCCTAATGATTTTACTCGCATTGAAAAAAATAAGCTGCGGTTTGGCTTACATGGCATAGGCCATGTTTCCTCTGCCTTTTAAATATGGACTCAATCGGGGTCTTGAATATAGAGGTTGCGCCTTTTGAAGCGCCCTTTGAATTTGTAACATTTGAAATTTGAAAAAATAAATTAATGTGTTCCACTATATCTAGTGGAGCTTCAACATATGACCAAACTTTAGTAGTCCCTACTATATCCCGCCATGTCCCCGGAAAAGTTCAGCGGTGGAGGATAAGGCTCTCCAACTTTAATTATGTGGTAGAGCATGTCCCCGGCGAATAGTAAGAATGGCCGCATTTAATGACCCGTTGGAGAGTTTATGGCCCGCGCAGTATCACATGCCGTCAGAAGATTGATGAAAGCGCCGACTAGGTCACCATCACTGACGAGCACGTGTCTGATCTCATAAGATGGGTTCTGCAAGCACAAATGTTTCTCAATCGGGAAGATAATAGCGTTCCCGGCGTATCTTGGTATCATGACCGTAATTGCTGGACGAAAGGAGGTTTGATCATATTCCATAGAAAGGCTGTGGATGTGTGCTTATCAATTTCATTGGTAGCGCATTGTACGCGTGCAGGTCACAAAAATGACCTACGCACTAAGAGAATGGTTCGTGAGGTATTTGATTGGCCTCAATTAGTGAATGATGTTGAAGAATTCTACAAATTATGCTTAGCATGCAAGGAAATGAAAAGCCCGCACAGAGTTTTGCGCCATATGGCCCATCAAGTCCACGCGAGTTGTCCCGGAGAGCTTCTCCACTTTGAATTTATGTATATTGGAGATAGAGCTGCCGGGTTCAAGTATGTTTTGGTCCTCAGAGATGACTTAAGTAACTTTGTGTGGCTCGAGCTATGCAAGAGATCTGATGGCGCTGATACTGTAGCCGACATGCTGGAATAACTTCGCGCATACGGCATTTTGCCGAATTAGATAAGCGTTCAAGGGAGACAATTTTTCAATGATCTTGTTAAGAAAGCATCAGCTAAGCTGAGATGTGGACACTTTTTTAAAATAAGCTATGCTCAATGGGCCAACGGTACAGCCGAGGTTGCTAATCGCTCTGTGTTACATGCGCCAACAATTTTTATGTCAAGAGCATCAAGCAACCTTCGAGCTGTGACCTTACTTTGCCCCGCTCGTCGAGGCAATTTTCATTATCCATCCATCGCCTAAGCTAGGTGGAAAGAGTCCCTTCCAGGAATTTCTCAACCGGCCGTCTGAATCACCATTCATGAAGGCCGCTCGGGAAGAACCTGAGCTTCTATCTTCCCTGCAAGTTGTTGCAGCGCGCCAAGCTGTCAACGTCCAGGAACGCTCAGATGCATTCGAAAAGCTATATATATAAGCATATAAGTATCAGTTAGTGCCGACGTTTCGCGCAAGGCAGGTATTTCCCGTCACAAAGCTAGGACGGGAGTACAACCTGTCACTTGCTCCACAAACTCGCCGCGCTGTGGACCGGGACTTATCAGGTTACAAGATAGAACAATGCGCAAGTTACCGTCGTGAAGTCTCCTCTCTTCAAATGAGCGCCGCATACACACGACGCGACTAAAACACTACACCGAAAGTGGGAAGGAGAGAAATATGAGTTACAATATCTCATACATTTCCAAAAAACGACGCTGTATGTCGTTGAGAAGATTGTGGGTGTTCGCGTATTCGAAGGGCCTATCGGGCTCTTGACGAGCTGGATAGGCGTTCCGGTCGAGAAAACGCGGGAATCGATGATTCGCCTCCACGCTGAAGTCCCTGACCTCGTGCGTAAGTATTTAGAAGAGTCCTCAAGCCTTGTCGCCCAGCATGCCCTTGACTTTATCGACACCAAGCGCGCTTCATAACCGGCGCCATAATCAAAAAATGTCTTTGCTCCCGCCGCTTAAGGGGAGAGTCACCCAATCCTGACAGAATGTCTTCAGGGAGAATAAGGGAAGAGAGAGAGTCGAGCGTTGGAAAGTGGTGATAAATATTGCGCATGAAAAAGGTTGGAATGAAAAAGAATGGGGAGAAAGAAGTGTAAAAGAGTATCAGCAGAATAAAACAAAACGCCCGCGCTGCGTGCATGCATCGTGTGTCAGTCACAGCGCAAGGGAATAAGTTCGAACATAAATGTGCAAACTAGCGCAGAGTCCAATAATGGTTGACTTTTGAAAACGTTCTTTGGAACAAAGACTTTGCTGAGTGGCTGAGGATACCCATGAAACACAGTACAATATGAAAACCGGACCGAAGAATTTTATACTGGAATTTTTATTGCTGAGATTTTCAGATCTGCCCTAGATCTATTCGTCCGGTCATCGGGAGTGCTCTGATGCCTCGTAAAGGGCCCTTCGGATGCCGAATTATCGGGCGTTGGAGGGCAGTGGTATCGGTCGTATGTTGCCGACAAGAGTAAACTCGTGTAGTACCGGGCGATGGGGGGAAATAGTATCGGTGGAATGTTGCCGAAAGAAGTCAATTCGTGTAGTTCCTGGTTTAACCCAGGGTATGGAGTGTTTAGTATAGCGACTCATCATGAATAGATGAGGCTCTATGGTCCCTAAATCTTATCTTTAGGTTGCACTGAGACCCTAACAAAACGTTAAGTAGATTTCTTGCATATGTTTTGAACAAAAGTGAGAATGTACTGCGGAAAACACGACTTTAGACGCGGAGAGCCGCGGACTTCCGCACTTAATCATGCCGCCGTCGCCACGAGAAGGCGCGCTGCCGCCTGCGCTTCCTTATTATCGTCGCGGCGCCGGAAATGGACGCCGAGACCGCCGCCCGCGAGCGTCGCGACCCTTCCCCATACCCAGCGGTCGAAGATGGGATTGCGACCCCAGCAGCGCCGTCAACCTCCCAACTTTCACCGCCGGTACCGAGGAGCCTGTACCGCCCGCGGGAGACGGCGCGTCGTGTCATTTAAAGTCTGATACAGCCGCCACGCCCTCTCGGAGGCCGCGACCCCGGCAGCACTACGTGACTCCGTCAAAGTCACTGCGTCGAGCGCCCAAACGGCGAACTCTCCAGCGATTTTCCCGACCCTGGAGACCGGAAGTTCCACAGAGAAGAGGGCGATGATGATAGTGAAGGAGAAGACGGTGGAGGTAAATGTGGAAGGGATGGGCTATCATCTTTCCATTGTTGAGAAAGTTGAGCACGACTATGGAGTAGCTGTGAGAAAAGAGAAAGGGGGGAAAGATAAAGATGAGGTTTATAGCCTCTGGCTTCTGCAGGAGAGGAGAGAATGGTCTGAGTCAGTTCTTCGGACGGCGCAGGACAGGGCTGCGCTCTTATGAGGAAAGAAAGAGGACCCTTTAATGCTGAAGAGAACAAGTATTGTGCAGGAATGGCGAGGCACGTCCCGGAGTCGACCCACCCGACACCGTAGACAAGCCTCATCATCAACTGCATCGGCCCTTTTATCGCCGTGGAAATGAGGAAAGAAGCTCGTACGAGGGGAGGAAACGGTTTGAATGTGGGAGGAATGGCAAGCACGGGAGATCGGTTTGTGGAGCTGGCGGAAGAGGACGTCGCGGAGGTAGCTAAGCAGCAGGAGAAGACTGCGAGGGGAGGAGATACGGAGAATAAGAGTGGGGTCGAGCTCGATGACTAAGTTGGCGAGGAATAAGAGGAATACGAATCCTAGGTGGGAAAGAACGAGAAAAAAGTCGAGGAGATGCTTTGAAATGCGCTATGAGCCGACCTCATCCAAACGCCGTCACACCTTAGCGTGGCGGAGGAGGAGATGGTGCACAAGAACGGTAAACGCCACAAGGGAATGGAGGAAGTACACAGGCATTATCTCAACGAGTACGAGACTTTTCACGGCCGCCGGTCGCAGGGGAGTAGCTGGACGCTCACGTCAGACAAGAATATCAAAAAGAGCAAAGTCATCGTTCATCGCAAGAGAAAATAACGTGCGTGGATAATAAAGACGAAGGCGGACGCAAATGGAAACGCTAAGAAAACAATGCATTTTTCAGTGCAGCGAGAAGGCTGGGGATCCGGTGGTTAAGGATGATGCGGTGGAGAAGATGGGGATGATGGTGGACGTTGTGAGTACTCCAAAACTGCGGAACATTCTGAAGAAAGCCGGTGAGAATAAGAACAAAACAGGAGAGATGATAATACCGGGGATAGTGGGTGATACGGACATGAAAGTGGAGGGAGTAGACAGAGCAATACCGCGTCAAAGGCTGAGGCATACGAGATAATGAGGGTGTTACAGCAGATGGAGAAAGAAGACATGAGCTTTTTAGACCGTCAGAGCAGGCGAAAGGAGCTCGCGGCGGTGATGAGTCGAGGTACATTAATTCCGTCAATAACCGCGAAGGAACTGACCGCACATTCAGAGCCACGTACGAGCACCTTTTCGCCACTGTCAAATTCACAATGGCGCAGTGCGTCAAGCGCGGCTGCGTGTTAAAGATAGCCACCAAAAGCCTAGATTTAAAAGAAACGAAGATTTCTAAGGGCAGGAATCGGTGAAGGGTACGAAGTGCGGCAAGTCTGCGACATTTGGAACTTTCCTGCAGCAATGGTTCGGCCTCGGAATCATGAAAGAACTGCTAAGGAAGGCTTCAGTACGGGAGGAGTCACCAGTGAGTGCAGCCCCACATATATCAGCGGAGGAAGAGAGGAAGGCCGAGGTCAAGGGAATGAAAGACAGAGCCATAGACCTTATCGCCGAAAGAATATTAAGGCGACCGACTTCTCAAGCGATATCTCGGCCGGCGAAGGCGGAGAAAGCGGCTCTGTCTGAATTACTCGACAATACGGACAGATCCAGGTACGCGCTGGTGCTAAAACTTAAAGTAAGGCAACAGAACCTGCAGGTTGACGTTTTATTGCCGCTGTCGCACACACTGGCGTACCATCCGGTACAGGTCGTGGCATACCACTCTAAAATTAATCCTTCCTGTTCTTTCACCATAAATAATTCCGGGAAGGCAGCCTCGATCTCTGCTAACTTCTTCTCGCAAAGAGTTTCTGTGCTCTGGTCTCTTTCTCTTCCTTCTTTGCCGTCAGAGCTTCTGCGTAGGACTTGCGGAGGTTTCCTTATAGATATAAGCTTTGTTACTGCTTGCGAATGCGGTGTGAGCGGTATTTTTTATTCGCCGTCTTAGGCCCTGGCCATTCCAACGCTACAGGCATCTCTATAGAGCAAGTCCTCGCAGAATCTCTGACAGCGAAGCAGGAAGATAAAGCGACCAGAGCACATAAACTCTTTGCGAGAAGAAGTTAGCAGATATCGAGACTGCCTTCCCGGAATTATCTATGGTGAAAAAACATGAAGGATTAAACTTAGAGTACGGCGTACACCCTGTAGCAAGAGAAGCTGCAACAATCGGCGCCAAGAACAAAGTTGACCCCGCGCAGGCGAGGGACAGCAGAGTTTTCGGCGACAAATGAGCGCTCCTGTACCGAGGGCACGGGCGGGCTGGATAGGAGGCGGAATGATTTTATTAGGGCTCGGAGGAGACATTAAGAACGTGAGAGGAATAATGCAGAGACACGAAGAGGTACGCTGAATCTGGGGTCGTGAGACGTAAAACGCTTCGCGCAGAGGGATGGCAGACTTCGATTCACTATCTCAAACGAGAGATAGAAGCCAAATTTATATGCGAGACTCGCCAGAAACGTTTCAAGTTCGAAATCATCCTCTCTCTGCAATTTGAGGGGACTGTGATCTCCATGCCCGCACAGAAGAAGTCAGGAGGAGGCTGGCCGAGCATGGGGATCGCATTTCTTGAAAATATCAAAGACCTGATGCCGTGAGAGCGAGAGCCAGCGATTCACGCGGCATATGTTGGTAGTACGACATGCAAATATTCGCCTGGTCGGATTGCGACGCCGAGCGCCTCGTCTAAAGATTGGACGGGTATCACAGCAGAGCTCAAGGACCACCGAAAGAAAAGAGGACGCATGATGCTCTCTAGAAATCTCAATGCGATCCACTCGTTGTGGAGCCCTGTTGGTAAAACGAGGGGCGGCAACGCACTCCATTCGCTGCACACGAAACTTCAGCTGAGAGATCCCCGCGCGCTGCTTTCGGTGAGATTGGCATAAGACTACTAAAAAGCAGAGAAAGGAAGCAGCGGAAGGCCCTTTATTTCTCCGTCCGCCTACAGCATAAACGTATTCCTTCCCTAAAAGTGATGGGAGCATGGCAGGATATATTACAGACCTCATTCTCACCTTTGGATGGAATGGAAAGCTGCAGCCCATCCCGACTATTCCTTCGCAGGCGGCCTGCGCAAGCGACCACCTCCTGCTAGCAACAATGCTCACGCTGCGCGATGAGACGAGAGGGCGGGCGAAGGAAGCTTTCTCTCCAGACCACACAAAATGAACGCATAAGCTATATAATCTGCAGCGAGGTTTAACAGAGCCGAGCTACAGAGAGTGGTGGCAAAATTGAAGGCTTGCGAATCGAAGATTTCATTCCATTCCCATGTCCAGGAGCTGGAAACCTCGATTCGCAAGCATTGGATGATGATTTATAAGCCAAATCCGCAGCGTCACACAGCTGTGTGGCCAGCGACAGAGGATAGCGTGGCTAAGTGGAGATCTAAAATGGCAAGAAGAGCACTGAGTGCGACTGGAAAAGCGTCTGAATGGATGGAGAAGAGTCGTCTAGATCGTGAGACGAAGCGCCTCGTACGAGAAAAAATCATACTTCCTTAGGCAGGTTGCCGTGGAAAACCTGAGAAAGGACGCCAGATCGCTCACCCTCTCCAAAGTCGTAGCGAGGGTCAAGTAGGTGCACACTGCAACGGATAAAGCGAGCAGGATGGGTGACGGGATCAAACCGAGAGACTTTACATATTTATTCGCGGAGAAGCCGTCGGCGCAAAGCCTAATCCCCCTAAGAAAGTACACGCTGCCGATAAAGATGGAAACAATCGATCGGTGGGCAATCAACAGAGCTAAGAAAGATAAGAAGGCCGCGCCGGACGGCGTGCCGATGGAGATTATCCAGACATTCCCACCAACCTGCGCTAAGATGCTTTTAGAGATGTTTGCTGCGGGAGAGATGCTAAGGGTTTTGATGAAGGACTGGGACTTCTTCATTCTCATCCCCATCTTTAAGAAGAACATGGTTTTTAGCTATACTAACTAATCATCGCCGACTGATACTGATCGTCATCATGAGGAACTCTTAGAGATGAGCCCTACAGTGAGGTTAGTGAATGAATTCCCAGATGAACTTCAGCAGTATGGCTTTAAAAAAAAGTCGATGTCGCTGACGGTCGAGATGGTCGTTTCTGCAGCCTAACTGCGGTACGTGATGACGATCCTCCTCGGACTCATCAAAGCATACGTCCTGGTTCAGAGTGCTGAAAGCATGACTATCGTCGAGAAGGAGTATAGCGTTGAGACTTCAGGAATGGTGGTAACGCTCTTGCAGCCTGTGAATCGACCGTGATGCACACAGGTGATGAAAGAAAGCTGTTGAAAACGGTTAGTTTATGGTTTGCCCAGGGTGTACCTGAATCGCCAGCCCTGTAAAACAAAACTTCCAACGTTCTAATCAGGGGCGTGGTGCACGCGCTTAGGATTGTGGACGATGGCGACTACCAAGTGCCGCTACAGGCCATTTCAGACGTCATACCCCAGAAATTGGCGAGCGATGTGGCCGAAGAAATAGCGATGCGAGCGGCGGGCGGCTAGGCTGCTGACTGCTCATAAGATTTAACCTTGAGCAGGGAAAGTTGTAGCAGACAATGATGTCAATAACTTCTAATAAGGTCGTGGGGGCTAGTAGAGAATTAAAAAATCGAATTGTGCAGCGCACGCTGGGTGGCAATGCCCTCCGCGGCTCACACTCTGAAAAGTATGTAGGAATAGGACTGGAGGCCAGAGGGGCGACGTCGGGACATATTTCGAGTAGAAAAGACTGAGCGTCGGCGACACCCTCGACGCTAAATCTTACCAAGGCCCTTTCACGAGAGAAGAACATGTGCATGAAGAAACCGACCGATATGCACAACGCATTTCTCGATTTGAAACGGAAGTATGGATGCTTCATTACGCCTATGAATACGATGTTCAAACGAAATATCGACGGTCTGGACGCCGGATTTATATATGCGAAGCTCACGGCCGTTGCGCTGCGCAGCAGAAGAAGCACGCTACCGCTGGCGAGAGCCCTTCGTATATCGGTATCATCATACGATGGGGGCAGTGGTATTGGTCGTATGTTGCCGATAAGTCAACTCGTGTAGTTCTTGCTAAAACAAGGTACAGAGTGGATCGACTCTGTAAGACGAATAAGGCTCCCAGTTCCCTCTAGCATTAGATTGTAGTGCTCTTAACGAAGCGAAAATTGATTAATTTCCTTTTTATAGATAAATCACTTTATGAGAATGGAGCTTTGTACGATAGTGCGACATGCAATATTGGAATGAAAGGATGATGGAAGTAACCAATTTTCAAAAACATGATCAAAAACGGGAGCTGGAAGCTCTTTCGGCCGGCCGAGGGCCCTTAAATCATCAACTTTTCCCCTCTCGCATGCGAGAGGGCATAGTTGACGATTTCAGGGCCAAAACAGCTTTCAGCTTCCGTTTTTGATCATGTTGACGTGCAAGTCCTGCACGTGAGAGCCCTGTGGTCGCCGGTGGTGAAACTTTGCGGGGTAAAATTATGCACTGGACTCGGTGACCAGACCAAAAAAGAGTTAAGGGAAGGAAGCTGTTTTGACACGAGTACACGTGGAATGTCTCTCCCCCTCGAAGTGGGTCCACCCTCTGCGGGAGGCAAGCGCCGAAGTCTACTCTGGGTGCAGATCCCCTTCCACTTCCCATTTTTTTGGCATGCCTTGCTCTTCTGCTGCAGTACGGCAGAGGAGCGATTGGAAGCTATTGGTGCATCATACAGGCAGCTTTGAAAGAGAAGCTTCACCCCTCTTTCCGCGCGCGCTGTCGGTTTCTATTGGCCGAGGCGAGGAAAACCGCGTACACGTCTACAATAAGGCGACTGGCGTTTCGCGCCGCGCCAAACCCTCAAGGTGGCGTCCCCGAAGAGACGGACGTCCTTTACAAGAAAATAATCAAGGCCTTCGACGCCAGAGGCCTCAAGAAACATCCGTCGAACCTCCTCAGCGCCTACATTGAAGTGGTCGACTTCGGCAAAGGCTTGAATGCCGTCGATGGCTTGGGCGACATCTTCAAGTGGCACGAGCAAAGCAATTCCATCAAAAGTTTCCTGCCGAACAGCTCGTGGATTGGCGACCTGTTAAATTCCAAGAGCATGGAAGCTAACAGAAACGAGTACGAGTACAGCTTGTGTGTCGGCTGGTGGATACAGCACTCAAAGGCGGTTATGCGAATGTTGATGTGTGACCGGACGTTTCTTAGCGGACATATAGATACCGAGGAATCGGCGAATGCCCTTCAGGCTTACGCGAGGGTGTTTTTCGAATCAAGGATAGATGGTCTATCCGTGCGGCGACAGTTTTCAGAAATAGCGTCGACGAATGGTTTGGACATGGCCCCTTTCGCATTTTCAGCTGTGGGGGAGAGCGCGACGCCAAGCACGAAGGGTCCGACGGAAATGGACAAGGCGGCGGCGCAGTGGGCTGAAGAACATGGGAAGAAGACTATCAAATTGGGCTTGTACAATGCAGCAGCGGCAAAGGAGGCAGCAAAAGTAACTGCAGTCAAAGGTACCACACACAAAACTACTTAGGGGGAAGAGGAGACGGCTCTGGAACGCGGCGCGTCTGATTGCGAATGTGCCTCGGGAGAGGGTCGATGTATGGCGCGGGACGGGTGAGGGGGTCCCATGCCGGGAGAGTGCCAGGTTGCGCTCCAGCTTGGGAAGAGGAGTTTCATGTCAGCAAGTGCTTCAGCAGCATCGTAACGGAGGGCATAGGCGATATTCCGACTAATACGGTCTGACATTTGCCGGAAATGGCGGAAATCCTGCAAACGCTCGAGAACAGCGAGTTTGGCGATGCCGAATTCCTCGCAGGATGCGCGACGAAGGTCTACGAATGCATGGATACGCATTTGGTACAGCGCGAGAAGGCCGCGGGATTTCTAATGAGCTCTTCGTTCACGCACTGGCAGGGCGAGGGAAAGAAACGCCAGGGCAGGTTTGTTAACAACTTGAGTCAAACAAACAAGATGTGGGGACCAGCGCCGATGCAGAGGGAGAAGGTCTAGCTCTTTGCGGAGGAGCTCCAGGAGAAGTAGTTCATGGTTAGCTTCGACCTTTTGGCCGGGTATCGACATTTCCACCTACACGAGGACATGCTCGAATTATTCCTATTCAAATACAACAGGGTTTATTATCGTTTCTTAGCGCTACCGTTTGGATGGAATCTATTGGCGACCTAATTCTGTCGTTTCTTGAGACCGGCCGTGACACACTTGAGGACGGTGTACGGCTTCCAGGTGCTTTGGTACCTGGACGACTTCCTATTAGCGCCCTGCAGAAGCGGAAGGCAGGCGATAGAAAAGTATTTCTTGAGAGCGTCGAAAATTGTCGACGCTTTCCTTCTACGCTTGGGGTTGGAGAGGCACTTGCTTTAATGAGTCTAAGAAGAGGGGACCCAAGAGTTGGAACACTTAGGTTTTTTCCTCTCCACTCTGGAAATGAACTTTATATTCACCGCCGCGAAGAAAACCAAGATTCGCGGGATGGCGGGGAAGCTTTTACGTCAGGCCAGCCAGGGTCGGGGATTTGTCTCGTCCGACCTCCTCACATCTTTCTGCGGCACCGCAGTCTCATTGTCACTCACCGTACCATTGGCGCGTTTTCACACCCGGTCGCTCTACGATTCCTTGACTTGAGCAAAAGAAGAGCGGGGTGAAGTGAGGGTTCGTCTTAACAAGGCGGCACTCAAGGGTTTGGCCTTCTGGAGACTTCTGGGACCGGAGGCCAGACGCATGAAGGGCCAGATCGCAGTGATGTCCACGCACAGCGACGCTTCCGACCTCGTGTGGGGAGGTACACTCAGCGAGCGCCTGGACAAGGGCATCAAAGGCGTTAGCTGCTAGGGAATCTGGAGCCCTGAGGAGCGCGATAATACCATTGCATTCCTCGAGATATATCTCATAAGGGCCCTGCGGTTTGTCATGGAGAGACTTCCAGTCGAAATATTGGCCCGGCACGCCGCAAAGAGCCTTTGGATCTTCAAGATGAGAGAGTGGGTGGACAACTCGGCGGTGGTATTTATTGTTGGATCCATGGTAACGGCACCGAGAGAGATGATTCCAGAACTGAGAATCTTCAAAAATGTTCTCAAGAGGCGGGAAATCGAGCTGGAACCGATTTGGATCTCGTCGGAAGACACCAACTTCGACAAACGCTGGAGAACGTGGAAACCGGGCGCCCCGCAAGCTAAAAGGTCGGCGATGAAGTTGCTAACAGAATCGTCACGATTAACGGTTGATATCGGCCGCAGAATAAGGGCGCGTCTTCAGGCACAGGTTCAGCTGCGGCGAAAACCCGATCGCACATCGCAAGGAGGCCGATGCCTCGCTCCAGGAGTGGTGGGGGGACGATGGATCCCGTTTTTTCACCCCTCCCTTAGACTTACTCGGCGTCACACTGGCGAATATGCACCGCAAAAAAAGCCAGGGGAGTAGTAGTTGTGCCGCTGTGGTCGAAGACGCAGGCGTCGGCGCGGCTGAGGCGCACGGCATCGGCAGTCCGCTTCCTGAGTCCGATAAATTCATCCTCTGGTATCGGTGCTGAGGGACGGCACGGGGATATGCCAGCTCCTCCTCGCGGAGGTGAACCTGCATTTAGCGGAGAGTCAAGGCTCGGCCTTCCTGAACAACGCGACGGAGGCGCTTTCGGTGGACTGGAATGAAAACGGCAAGAGGGTCAAAGCGTCATCGCAGAACGTCTTGGGCCGCCTGAGGGTCTAGAAGGATACCCGGACCCAGTCCAGCCTCGCGAGAGAGAGCTGAGATTGATCGACGTCGTCGAACAGGGGGGCAAAGACTTCAGGTCAGGGAAAAAGATATAAGAGCTAGTGCATGATATGCAAATGCAGAAGGTCGGCGGGGTTGCCGCTGTTGGCTAGGACACCGCCAGGCTAATTCGAAAGAAGCTCGTAGGCGCCACATGGAAAGCGCGGGCAAACAACATATCCTTCATCTGCGTCTACTTGATAAAGGAGGGGCTGGGTTTTACGCTAACGGAGTCAAATATCATCGCTTATGTGGGATACCTGCCGTCTTGACTACTCTCCGGGTCCGGGACGGCCTTCAAAAAGGACTCTCTGAACGGCTACATATCAGGTTTCTTAAGAACTTGTGCGGAGCTCGGGATAGAGGACCTTCCTTCAAACAAATCGACCGTAATACTGCAAACGGCGATGGTGGGCTTCGGTCGAGAAGCATACGAAGCCAGCGACGGATGGTTAATGCGCATAGCGCTTCCAGTTCAGGTCCTCTACCAGGTCTTGGCGTGAGCCAGCCGAGAAGAAGCCTTTAAGTACGAGGTAAGGGACGGCGAACTTGTGGTGTGCGCGGCAGTGTTCGGTCTGCCTGCCGGGCACATGGCATAGACGTCGACAAAGTGGAGCTCCGAGACTCCTTACTGCGCGTGACGGTGTCGAAGCTCAAAAGTAACACTGAAGAGGCAGCAAAGAGGCGAGTAGCCCGCACTTTCCACGAACCACGGCACAGAAGTCTGGATTTCACTTATAACGTATAGACCTCCTGCGCACATGGAATAGGAAGCGCGGAGACGACCCAGGTGTGTGGTTCGAGGCACCAGGACTCCCGGAACCAGGGCTCAACAATTCTGTGCAGCAGTGTATACCGACCGTCGGCTACGGGCCGCCGAGAGTATGTGTGGTTCAAGGCCACTACTTACGAGCACTGGCCTTCTCGCAGTGCTGCTTGACGGGATGGCTGCCGATGCGCTTGCAGGTGGGATTCGACTGGAAGAATGTGGAGGATAAGTCGGAGACGTACTTAGACCACAGGGCAGAGACGGCGCGCGTCTCACACGTCTTCTTCTCGCCTTACATGCCGGAGCAGGAATTCTAAGTCGCAGGGCCCAGCACCGCCACCGTGGGCCTCAACGCGGATATTTGATATCACAGAGATGCCAGCACGGGTGGAGCTTTATTTTGACAACTTGGGGCACATTATTTACTAAACTTGAGGGAGTAAGGGGCGGATAGGCACAAAACACGACAAGAAGCGGAGAGGCCGGACGGCCCGTGCGGGCCCCGTTCGCGCGACGTGGACAAACCGCGGTATTTTGACGAGCGGGCTCGTCTTGGCAGTGGGTGGGCCGGGTTTTCGGAAGCTGAAAGCTCTTTTGGCCCTGAAATTGTCGCCTTTGCACTTCTCGCACGTCCTTCACGTACGAGCCCTGTGGTCGCCGGTGGTGAAATTTTGCGGGGCAAAATTACGCACTGGACCCGGTGACCGGACCAAAGACGAGTTAAGGGGAGGAAGCTGTTTTGACACGAGTACACGTGGCATGTCTCTCCCCCTCGAAGTGGGTCCACCCTCTGCGGGAGACAAGCGCTGAAGTCTACTATGGTTTTTGGCAGCTCCCCTTCTCCTTCCCTTCTTTTGGTATGCCTCGCCCCGCCCACCCGCCCTGCAGGAAGGAGAGTGAGGGGAGAGAGTTGTCAGGAGATCACGTGCCCTCGTCTCTGCTAGTGTCAGTGTTGAGGAACCAGCTGACGGGGGTGAAAGAATAGGATTGTGAATAGTTTCGTTAGGAAACTTTGGCCGACGGAACAGCATAGGCGCTGGGATTCGTCTTGGATGATTAATTGTGGATATCATGAGGCTGGAGAGGTGGGTGAGGGTGGTCGTTTAGCCCGGACCACCGGCGACGGTAAGAATACTGCAAGGTTTGTACTTTGGTTTCGGTATTGTTGGCGCCGCAAACACTGGTCGGGGCGGGTCCCGCCGCAAGTCGACCAATTGGATCATCAGCCCTGAACCCCATTAAAAGAAGATTATTTCATGAACAATTCTTAAGTTTTACTTGTTTTCTGATTGTTTCACGTGAATTAATCAACAAGCTTCAAAAACCACTAAAGATTTGTTCGCGTTTTTTATCTTGTTTTTGAAAATTGGTTCGTTAAACGGAAGTTTTTTATCTAAGGAGTAGTTAAAGTACTCTAGCTATCTAACTCTCTGCAGATATCATATTGCTGGCTGAATAAAGGTGCACTGCCATTGATTAGCATACTAGTATGATACTAGCTGACAACAGCTGTTGCTCCCAGAATCATACTATATAGTATGAATACGCGGTGCAGTAGTCCTAGGACTACTGCACCCCGGATTCATACTATAGAGTATGATACTGGGAGACGACAGGAGTTCTGCAC
>JAULCF011152332.1:0-15415 GCA_032361265.1 Devaleraea mollis
ATGCTCAATACCCGTCCCTCTGAGGGCCCCTCGGAGGGAGGGCTATTGAGCGCTGGCGACGACCGGAGTCGTTTGCCGCGGCGGTAAATGTCTTCAGCTTTTACGAGAAGCGTCGTTCTTGGTGATTCAAATGGAGGCTCCCCAGCTATACCCACTGCCGGACAAAAACGCCCACGCCCAACGATCATGGACACGAGCGAGGCATCTCTCTACAGCGCCCGCGCCTTTGGACGCCCAATTACCCTCCCTCAGGGATGCGACCAAAGAAGCGGGCGCTTCAGAGCGACGCCTCGCCCATGTCCATGATCGTTGTGCGTGGGCGTGGGGAAGATCTCCAACTGTGATGCCCACTGCCGGGCCAACACACCCACGCACAACGATCATAGGCATGGGAGAGGCGTCACTAAGTAGCTATCGCGTCTTAGACGCATCCCCGTATCGTGCTTGGAGGTGTACCGCAGCCTACTCAAGTTTTACATGCGTCGGTGGGTCGATGCGTCAGCCTCGCCCGCGCATATGGAGCGCACTCACCACATGTCACCGACACAGTCTAGGATTGCGATCTCATCACCATTGAAGTCGCGCGACGCCTTTATCAAGGCGAATATGGAAACGGCATTGAAGTCCTCGGGACGGCCGACCCCGCGCACGCAACACTCGCGCCCGGGACGGCATAGACGGCCTCGTTCAACTTGGCTCGTGACCTTCATCGCTGCCGCCTCCGGCGGCGGCGGCGAGAAGTATTGACTGAGACGTCACCGAGGCGGGGTGACCCCGCTGCTCTGTTGAAACAGCAGCGTGCCAACGACATCGCCTCCAAGCGCCTTGAGCGAGCGCGCGAACTCGCTCAACGCGCCCAGCACCGCTGCTCCCTCCGCCTTCTACTGCACTCTTCTCCAGCCGATATGGATGATGAGACAGTTCCGGCGGCACTAGTCTGTCGTTTCGTCCGTGCGGGGCCGTATGAGTAGCTTGAGGTGTGGCACGGGTAGGCCGTACGGTCCCGCAGCGGAGTGGACGTCCATTCGGCTCAGCACATTCTTCTCCTCTGCGGTACCGGACGGCCTACCCGTGCCACATCTCAATATCCTCATCCGGCCCCGCACGGACAAGACGACAGACAACTGTTTAATTAAAGCGCTCTTTTAAACATTTATATTTCTTACTCCCTAATATGTTTTCTAAGTCGCTATCAGTTTGATGCGCATGCGAGTCACCAAACGAACACTTGTATATGCCGCACTTTGTTCTGCTTTGCCTTTCGAGCATAACAACCTGGTAATGACATTGCAGTATGGGAAGCTAGTATTTCGGCAGTAGTATGTACAAAACTGGCTGAAAATGCATAGTACAGTGTTGCTAATGCGGTGCGATTGCAAAAAGAAAAGTATTGTGGACCTTTTTTTTTCTTTTTTTTTTTTGCAAAAATACTCAATGTTTTTTATGCACAATAGATTTTACTGACGTTATTGCTGCCAAATTCAAGGACAAGATCAACGGTTCTGCTGATGCGACATTGATGACTTATTTTAGTAAATCAATGACCTCCCTGTCATCACTGCAACGGTGCCGGCCTCTGCTTTCGCCTTTCGTGCCGGGACGTCTTATCAGCGCCCTCCGAAAAAGATTGGGACCGTGCCCCGCGACTCGCAGGCGTTAAATAAGCCTGCAACCACTGTGGCCGCGACAGCCACAACAAAATTTATTGCTGAAAAACGTCTCGTGCTTTCCCTGCCCTCTCTCGCAGGTCCCCTCCAACTCAACAGAATCCTACCCCTGCAAGTCGCTCCGCCGTACAGTCTCTGCCGCCTCGTGTGTACTTAAGCTACTGTACCAGATCCAATCCCTGCAGATGTGCCTAGCTACACAGCAGCAGAAGAATCTCCGGCCCAGATAGTAAGCATCCTCAACTCTGCTCTTGGCAACATCGGTGACGTAAACTCAACACAGTATACCGCTTCGCATCATAGTTTACAAACCGCGCGCGCAGCTCTTTATTCCGCCGCCTCACATGATTTCCTCCCCTCAGAGTCTTTCTTCAAAGATCTCTCGCACACCTCTCTCAAAATACTGCCCACCGACAAGTCCACCACGACGGCGGCAGGCTGCGGCGGAGCTACGCTCAAATGCGGCGGAAATAGCATCGACCCCCACGGCGCCTTGCTCACCAAGACCATCACTACGCCGCTAATCTCCGCCCCTCTCTGTCGAAAGACTACGACATAGCAATTCGCAACAACAAACCCAAATAGCTACCGCGCGCGACTCGGTATCATCGCCCTCTACTCTGCTAGCTGCCGATCCAACGGGTGTAAAATAGTTTTTTTGGTATGACAAATGCAGCAGTTACTTATTAGTGAAAATAACGATGGTTTCGTGTGGAATAAAGACTAAAGTATTAAGGTAACGCCTCAAACTGTACGTAGCGAAAAGGCAGAAAGTGTAAGTGACATGACGTCATGTCTGCCGTCGATGATAAACGTCATCTAAATATGGTGGAACATGCGTGAAACTCTGATGTGGATGTCTTCCTTTCGTGGCTCCTCGGTCCGATCTCTAATAGTGCAAGCTATACCACAAATGCTCGCCCGATAGCGCACGTGTTTTTGAAAAGCTACAACTGGACGGACTGTGTGTATGCAGTATGGTTCCCGACTTAGCAGAGCAAGACCGAGCTGTAGAACGGCATTACTCCTGGACACTGGGGATAACCCGCAGGTGAGTAACTCAACGTACCCAAGGTGGCAGCGATTTTTCGAGGTTGCCATGCGTTGATAGAGGTAATTTTGTACCAGAGGCCGGAAATTTCTTGGACTCGGCGCCTCGGTCTGCTCTCCTCTCCCTGCGCGATCATCACCGTTCTGATGTACAGGTAACGTGTAAGCGCTCACAAGCGTTTTTATTACAATGATTTCATCTATGACATCACTGCTAACACCGGCTCACGACGTGAGCCTTACGGGCAAAACGACCGAGTTTCAGGCGGTCTCATAACTTACTCATAGACAGTGCTATGAGCGCCGTAGTCGACCACCCAACAATAAAATCTCGGGTGAGTACATTACGTACTCACCTTGGGCCTCGAGAGGAAATGGGTACCGGCGTGAACAATGACGCATCTTCCTCTCGGGAGCACCAACTCACTTGCAGTTACCTAGCGCTACCCATTTATCTCTCTCCTCTTTTAGAGCACGCGTCTCTTCTGTCCGGTGCTCAGCAATTCGAATTGAGAGCTTGCTTTTCATGATATCAGAAAAACCGGCAGAATGAGGCACCGCGCTCGACAAGCAGACAAACGGGAACCAACCCACCCACCCCGTACGCCTCAAAAAAGATAGTATGGGCGATACGATAGTCAATAACACGCCCCGCGTAAACAAGCGCGCGAAGCAGGACACTTCTTCCCCGAGCACTACGCCGACGCCAATGTCGAACCGCGACAAGAGGCGCACCCCGCAAGAGCAAGCGGAAGCAGTCGAGACAACTCGCAAGCAAGAGGCGAACAGCGCGGCCAAGCTCTAGGCGAGGCGCACCGCGAAGCAGCAGAAATAAAAAGAGGAAAAGGAAGATTTCGCGGACCTATCCGAAAATCGAAAGAAGCGCAGCGACAGTCTCAACAAAGAGGCCGCCAAAAACGTTGCCCTCGACAAAGGGAACGTTTTCTAATAAGAATCGGACGCCCTCAACAAGGAGGACGTATATGACGACAAAGGCGCCCTCAACGAAGAGGACGCCTCCGACGACGACGACGATTTTCCGGAAAATCTACGTCGTCCGCGTCGCCCAAGGTCGGAACCTCGACGACAGCTCGCAACCTCCACACGGAGTTCCAGACGCCACAGCAGCAAGGCAGATCCTATAAGGAGGCACCTTTGCAAAAGCCAGTCCCAGAGTTTGACATAGAAGCCGAGACGCAGAACAGAAAGTTCGTGGAGGCTGCAAAGAAATGGCGAGCAGAAAAGGACTTTGAGAGTATTGGTGGAGGAAAAGCAGAAGCTGCGTATGAGGAGAGAAAATATTCGAAGAAACTTCTACGAGAGAAGATAGATACCGACGAGCAGTTTGCGATTGACTCCCGGGACCTCGACAACACTTTTTCTTTATCAAAGCAGTACGAGAACTTCGCGCCGAGGACCTGACCCGCGTGTACGATGACATGCGTCTCAAAGTTCTATGGGGCCGTGACCTGACTTTGTCCCAGAAAGCGTACGACACGCAGCTCAACAAAGAGCTTTATGTGAAGCAGAGACGCAAGAAGGCGAGGACTAGTGAGCTTGATGACCCCCCCCCGTACCAGCCCCGAGTGTAGCTCCGCCCCCGGTTCTTCCATCCCCCGCGCCTAATCCGCCTGCCTCCTCGCACGTCGACGGAGTAGGGGGGTGGCCGGAAAATCCATCCTTCAAATTTATGAAAGGTATCCGCGACGCGGCTTGTAGGAAGGCGAAGGCACTTCGCCAGAAGGCTTCGAACATCTTCTCCCTGAGCCCACAGCGGAGACCATGCCGGCCGTCCACAATGAGACGGCGGCACCCACCCACCTCCCGGATGTACCACTACATAATGAGATTCTCGTCAGTTCATCTACTGACGATTCACCCAAGGCCCCCGATCTCACCGACTGCGACGACCCTCTCCGTCCAGTGCAAAAGTATAAGGCCTACTACCGCGTTCAACAGAAATGATACCTGGATGGCCAGCGGCCGAAGCCGCCGACTTTAAAAGCCACCATGTCCACGACATGGTTTGAATCCTACCTATTGAGTGGTTGCTACAAGAAGTCGACCGGCGAAGAATGGACTTGCGAGGAGATCGAAGAATTATTTGCGATGTATTTATCAAGCTGCAAGAAGAAGGAGCCGAAGCACCCCTTTTCTTTCCTACGGGAGCACAAGCTCGTCTGGATAGTACGTTTCACCTGTCGCAACGCGGCGGACAAGCTCATCACGGTTACGTACCTCGCGTTCCGTGATAGGGCAGAATTCGCCGACCAACTCTGCAAAAGTGGCGGGAATTCGAACCTCATCGACTACCTCAGCAAAGAGGTAGTCACGAACATCGTGCTTCGTGAGCGTCTACTCAAAGGAATTGCCGATGAGCTTCCGATGAAATACGAATTTGAGAAGTGGTGTGACTTCTTGCGAAATGAGGCCGACGACATGGATGAAACGGCAAGTCAAACGAGGCCAGTGACCAGGCTGTTGATGGCAGCGACTCCGGTCGTGCTATCCATCAGAAGCATAGAGGGCGCGGCCATGTCGATTTTCAAGGACATAGTCGCAGCCGCGGTAACTACTACCCTCAACAAAGAGGAGGATACCGGGGTGGACGCCAACAAGTTGAGACACAAGCTGGAAGAGGACGCGGTAGCGGAATGCCTACGTCTTCGCGGCTCCAAGGCCAGACCCGCCCTCAGAAGCAGGACGCAGAACTCAGACGTGGCGCAGGCAGATGACTGCGCGCACATGATTCCCGAGGAAGACAAGGAGCCGGCAGAGGCAGGGAGCCGCCCAAGGTGTCACCCGCGTGCGTCGCATCGCAGGCGAGGCACACCCGAGGCGAAAAGTTCTTTACAAGATTGCGGAATGGCACCGCGACTCCGCACATGAGATGATGGACCTAGACCCCCATGACACCAGGTCCCAGTATGAGTACCAACTCCTCCAAGGACTCGATCCACAGGAGCCACTTTTGTGCATCAGAAAAAAACCTTCCCTGGGCAGTACCACTTCTTTTGCGACTTCCCTAACGCCCCGTATGGCGACGACTTTACTAATATTTGGGGATACTGGACCGAGGCAGAGGAGCGCGCCCAGCAGAAGCAGTGGAATAACCACGCGAAACAATCCGGTAAAGACACAGGGGCCTCCGGCTCTCCTTCCTACTAACCTACTTGCAACAGTAGTGTTGTCGTGCTCAAGTTCGATGAATCTCGCAAAGAGTCCATGGACTTGGAGCACGGGTCAGCCACGCCCAAGTTCGATGGTCCTCGCAAAGAGCCCATGGACTTGGAGCAAAAAAAACAAGTTCGGTCCTCTGCAGCAAAGAAGTCGATGATGCAATGGACCTTGACGAGCCCTCGGCGCGCGCATTCGCCGCGAGGATCTTGGAACGAGTACGCAAGCGTCCGTACTCAAGCACTCGAAAAGAGGGCTTGAGTAGTAAAAAGCTTAAAACCTTTTTCACAGACAACAAAGGCAAATCTATTGCAAAATGTTTTCACAATGAAAACCAGTCCACAAAGAGACAATGGATGCAAGCCATCCTTCATCTAAGCAACAGATTTACGGAGCTAACGCGTCCTTTATTATTGATACAGGCTCAGACGTAAATATATTTGGCCGCAAACACCTCAGGGTGTTTGAAAAAGCCGGCATCTCTTACGGAATTAAGAATGCAGCAACGCCCTTCACAATGAAAGATGCGTTCGTTACGGCAGCAGCTACAGCCACGGAGATAGTCACACTATCTTCCTTGCGCCTGACTACAGCTTAAGGGTCGGTCGATTTTAAAAACATTCAAATCTGACGAAATTATTCTCGGCCTGCCGTTCACAGGTAGAGTTGGTTTTAATATCAGCTCGCATCTGGCTGAACACAAGGACAAACTCGATGGAAATAACTTCGATCTCAGCGATGGAGTTCAGGGCGTATCAATTGTGCGTCGAATGCAATCTGCGATTAGGCCCGTCGATAGCGTGCCCATCCAGATGGATCTGCGCGCACCACTTGAGTACGCAGACCCATAAGAATAGGAAGCCCTTTGCCTAGCTATAGGTCAGGTAGACCCTAAGGAATCAGAGGCTCTAATTTCTGCTATAAAGGTAGGGCTTATGATGCAATCAAAAGTTATAGGACAGACGAGTTCTATAGAGAGCAGATCTCTTCTAACGCTGAGGCACAAATAGATTACCTTATAAAGGAATACCGTTCAGTCTTTTCTTCAAAGCTAACTGGTAGACCGCCCTGCAACATAGACCCCATTCTCATTCCTCTCAAGGAAGGAGTGACGCCAGTGCAAAGCAGTTCGCGCCGATATCTGCCACAAAAACAAGTTTTTTTGTCGGATACGTGCGCAGGACTCGAAGGTGAAAACCTCGTCCGCCCCATTAGCAGCGCCGAATGGGTAGCCGACCCACTCCTCGTCCCTAAGAATCCACCGGCCATGTATCGCATGACGGTGGACCTTAGACCGGTCAACAATGCAACGATCAAGGACGATGGGCCTATGCCTCATATGGAGGCAATGCACCTCGATGTGCAAAAGGATCATTTATTTGCACAAATGGATATGAAACATGCTTACTTCCAAGTAAGCATACATCCAGAGGACAGGCACAAGCACACCTTCAGAGGAGCGGACTCCCATACCTTGTATGAGCCGCTTTGCTCCCTGAAAGGTGCAAAAAACCTCTGGCATTCATTTACAAGTGGGAGCCACAGAGGCATTTAAGGATATTTCCAAAACATTCTTATCTGGCTCGACGACTGGCTCCTCCACGCCACCACTTTCGCCGAGCATATGGAATTGATGGAAAATTCCTTGGGCTGTGCTGAGATTGGAACTTCACCCTTAGACCGGGTAAGCGATCTCTCGTAACACAAAAGGCTAAGTGGTGCGGCCGAATCGTTACGGCGGCAGGTATCACACTTGATCCCCGCCGCATCGACGGATTACTCTCCATGAAAAGGCCAGAGAGACGACTGGAGACCTCCAACAATTTATCTGCGCGATGAATTGGATGCGCAAGGGTATCCTGGAATACACCAAGAACTTTGGTCCGTTTTAAGCCCTGCTGTTGAATTTAAAAAAAGGCACGGTTCTAAAAAGAATGCGCTGGAGAAGGTGAAACTGGGGCCCGACATATAGACCCCGCAAATTCACAAGCTCTTTGAGGATCTAAAGCAGCTCATCTCTGAGCGGGTCACGCTCAGCCACTTTGGTCCTGCAAAGAGGTTGTGCATGAACACCGACGCCTCAGAACATTACTGGGCGGGTGCTCTCACACAAATCCCACAGGAGGATGCGGCTAAGCCTCAATCAGAGCAACGCCACGAACTACTATAGTAGTCTGGCTATAGTAAGGCTATAGCCTTTGTCAGTCCATGGCAAGGTGGTCGATCTGTGAGAAGGAAGCTTTCGCCATGGTCTACTCCATGGCGCAAACGGTCTATTCCACCGCTATAAACAAGCATCTACACATATCACCGCAATCTCATTTTTCATATTCGACCTTTTGAAGAGTCATCCAAATATGCCTGCATATTTGGTGCCTAAAATACAGGGCTGGGCACTCATACTCTCTCAGTTCGAGTATGTAGTGAGCCATGCGCCTGGGGAGTTCAACTACTTCCCAGATCTTATGACACGCTGGGGCGCTACTTCCAAAGTGCGCAGACTCTACGTACCCCTACCGGACGTAGACGCCCAGACGTTTGACAAAGACGCGATCTTAGACAAGATCAAAGAAACCCAAAGGCCATGTTACCAGCCGTGGCAACCTTGCTCACCGTCGACAGAAAGACATTCCGTGGATGCTTGCCTCGAGATGGCAAGATCTATATACCCAAAAAGGCGCCACAAATAAAAAATAATTTGCTGATCATGAGCCACTGTGGCCCGGCAGGACACAGAGGCCAAGCTGTCATATCCAACCACGTGAAGGATAAATTCACGTGGAAAGGCATCGCCGATGACATCAAGACATTTTTCAACAAATACCTGCACTTCCAATCAACCAAAGGGCAAATACGAGTAACTCGCGAGCAAGCTCACACGCTGCACGCGAGCACGCCTAACGAAATCCTGCATTTAGATTACCTCTACATGACAGAGGGTGAACAAAACTGAAATTACATCATAATCTTGAAGGATTACTTTAGCAGTTTTGTTTGGCTGGTCAAAACCCGCAACTTTTACACGGACAGTGCGGTGACAGCTCTGAAGGATTGGATCACCAACTTCGGAGCTCCAAAAACATGGGTCTCAGACCAAGGTAGCCACTTCAAAAGCTAAGTAATCGCAAAGCTCGAGTCTGCACTCGGCACGAGGCATCACTTCACCTCAGCCTATCATGCTCAAAGCAATGGGACTGTATAAGTGATGTGCCGCGAGACTATCCGCGCCTGTCAGGCGCTTCTATCCGAAAACAAGCTTGGGCCAAAGGTTTCGCCAAAGTTCCCTAGCACTATCCAAAGTGTTTTGAACAACTCCAAAACCTCCAAACTTGGCAAGGAGCTCGCCCCGATCACAGCATTCACAATTCTGCCGCCAATGAACCCATTGGCGGAACTGCTCCCGGCTGACATGGCGAGCACAGAGCTAAATACTCTGTCTCTAGCCAAAGCTGCACAGTTGATAGAATTTGAGAAAATACACGATGCCATCCACGAGATGCATCGGCGTGTATTTGCAGCCTCTCAAGCAAAGAGAGCTGCAGATGTTGAGCGGCACAATAAGGCGACAAATGTCACCGCCATTAATTTTGATGTCAGTGATTTAGTCTTTATTGGGTGCCCTCAACCACAAAAGATGAATAGCTCACAGGCACATGGACTGGTCCAGCAAGAGTGCTAGGTTTTAAAACGCATCTTGTTGCTAAAATTCAAAACCTAGTGGACTGCAAGATAAGGGACATCCATGTGTCGCGGCTGAAGTTTTATAACTCAGCCGCACTAGATGTCACTGAGGAGCTCAAGGAGCACCTCACCTACCAACCAAAATCTCTCTACCTAGTAGAGAAGTTTAAGGAATTACGACGGTCAACCCGTAGAAAGTTTGAAGTGTTGGTAAGCTGGGTCGGATTTCCGGGTCAGGCCGCATGGTAAGAGCTCGAAGTCCTCGCTGCGGCTGTACCGGTCCGGCTCCTATAAGTTTTTAAATTCCACTGAGAAGGACTCTGTGACCACCGCCGCACTCAAGCAAGTCCAAACCCTTCTCAAGAATGCTGGCGAACAGCGTGCATAACCTATTTATGTAGTAGCTATAGCACTATCGCTACGATGTGCTAAAGCACTTTAAGACTTCCCAATGGGCAAACAAGTGCGCGAATATCCAAGCATATTTGGGATATGATTGCTAGCACAATCTAGAACGCGTTTAAACAACGCAGGTCAACAACTCTGGATCCTATGACAGATCAACAGAGTGTTGGAGAAAGTGTCTTCTACAACAAAGTGGAGATGTTTACTACCTTTCACACCTAACCTGTTAGTGTGACAAGCGTAAACCGAAGCCACATGTCTATCGGGAGTGATCCCTCGCTGGAACACCTGGGGTCCTACCTAAAAAAAGATGATGGAAGGCAAAAAGGTCAGTAAACACCTACAAACCTCAGAGCTCGCGCACAGTGTTTGAGCAAGCTTGTCAATCAACTGCAAAATGGACATAACCCTGAAAGATGTGACTAGTGCTGCAAGCAATACCCTCACAGTGTCACTAGCTCTAAACTAGCGCTCCACTAAGCCTAGTTGGCTGGAGGTATTGTTGTACAGGTAACATGTTAGCTCGCCCAAGCGTTTTTCTTACAATGATTTCATCTATGACATCACTGCTAACACCGGCTCACGACGTGAGCCTCACGTGCAAAACGACCGAGTTTCAGGAGGTCTCATAACTTACTCATAGACAGTGCTATGAGCGCCGTAGTCGACCGCCCAACAATAAACTCTCGGGTGAGTACATTACGTACTCACCTTGGGCCTCGAGAGGAAATGGGTACCGGCGTCAACAATGACGCATCTTCCTCTCGGGAGCACCAACTCACTTGCAGTTACCTAGCGCTACCCATTTCTCTCTCTCCTCTCTCAGAGCACGCGCCACTTCTTCCCGGTGCTCAGAAGTCTCGCCCTTATTCGCTTCCCGACGTGTCGTGCCTTTGGCGCTGAAGATTTGGCCACGCTCCGCTGCGCGGCTCTTGCTGCGCGCGGCTCTTGCTGCGCGTCTCTGTGGCCGAATCTCCAACATCACCGGCTCTCCACGCCAGTCCGCTCCCTCGGGCTTTACGGCTCAGATAAGCTTGCTCTTATCGTGCGTCCGTCGGCGTCCTCGTCCAATAAAATTTCGTCCCTCTTATTTCGCTTCATTCGTATGCACTTAAGTGCATACTTTTGTATGCACTTAAGTGCATACTTTTTTGTAATTTGGGTCAAATTTAAAAATTAGAAATGAAAGTATTTATTATGGTCCGTCGTGGTCATCTCTAGAAGACGGCGACGCTCTGCTTTGAAACTGCTTCGTAGAAACGATGGCCGCTTAACTACAATACTCCCGAGAACAACGCATGAGAAAGGCATAATATGCCTTTCTCACATAGTATGTCATAATGATATTATGACGTGGACATTGTTCGTATTTTGCACCCACCGCGCCCTACTAATCCGGCAAGCTCAAAGCTCAACGTGCACCTTTAAAAATGTATGTTCTGCTTAAATATTGTTATGAGGAGAAGAGACGCGGCGCGTGGCAGCACGATATCTGAATCCGAAACTGTATTTTTGCTGCATCGAGGTCAAAAAGCAAAAAGCCTCTAATAGCGTTAAAACGTACGTTTTAACGTTAAAATTCAACTTAAAGTTCGCCAAGTTTTTCTGACCAAAATTTTGTCGATTGCAATGAATGTCGAAGAGCAGTTATCAAAAGTTGCTTCCCGGGAGAACTCTTTTTTTTGTCAGAACTTTCCGGCTAAATTTAAAATTAAGTGACTTAAGTCACTTCGAAAAAAGTTGTGTGCTCCTTTTTAAAGGCACAAAAGCGTACGCAACTGCGCCGTTAATTAAAAAACTCTATTCGCTGAGACATATCACATTTAGTTAAATTTTATTACCCTAGAGCGCTTATCCTTTTAAGGTTACACACTCTAGGGCGATAAAATCTTTAAAAAGGCGTGGGATAAGGAAAGAAAGAAGAGTGAGATGCGGGGACAGTGGCGGGTACAATGGAGCCGACGTTCTGACTATGGAAATATTAAATATATTTACACCAGCACACCAGCACTTCGCGCTGCGTGCTGCGTATATTACTTCAAGATATGAACTCGCGCTGTGATTGTCTTCACAATACAATTTGTTGATTTTTTCGTTCGTTCGATGTGCCAATCATAAGAAACTTGTGCAGTTGCGTAAATATTTCGTACAGTTCATAATTTTTTCATCATGTTTTCCTTTTTATACTGTAAGTATAAACTTACAGTTCGTTTACTCCCATTTAACCGGAAACCTAATTAGTCGCCTAGCATTTTAGCGGTCGAGCCAAGAAGCGTGATCACGATTCTTGGCGCAACCGCGCAAATGCTTGAGTCGGGCACGCTATAGCATGTATACAGTCTACAACATGTCATGTTGATCATTTTTTAAAAGCATCTATTTTAATAGCCTTAAAATCGTGCTCCCATCACTGCGGAGGACGTCCTTAAAAGGACGTCCTCCGCAGTGATGGGAGCCCGATTTTACGGGCCACATATTTTAAGTAACGAAACAAAGTTTTGGGCAAAATTTGGCATACTAAAGTATCTACCGACCTCACAGGGCAAATAGTTCTGCGCCGCATGGACGACCACTCCTCCGTGGGCCCGGACGGCATGCCAGTGCCTCATCTAAACCTGCTAGTCCGGCCCCACACGGGCGAGACTACCGACAAATCCGGTCTCTCCGCCCTCCACGGCTTCGTTTGTCTCATGGCCGAAGGCGCTGAGGCCGCCAACTTCCATGCCTGGGCTACGCTGCTTATGCACCAAGCCCAATGGAAAGTACCGCCCGATTGCGATCGACACCACTGCCCGCCGTCTGGTCTCGTGCGCCAGCCTGGCCAACCTCAGTGAGGTGGATATCCATGCCTTCCGCGAAACTCTGGGAAAGTTTCGCTGGGGTCCCGGCATAGCTATCTTCATAGATGCCCGCAACGCATTTAACGAGATCGACCGACAGCGCATACTGGTCGAGGTCATCATCCACGCGCCAGGTATCGCGCGCTACGTTCACATGGTGTATGGTTGCGCACCATGGCTCGTCTCCGGCCGCCGCATGTTACAATCGCAGCAAGGCACACAGCAAGGCGATCCGCTGGGGATTTTCCTCTTCTCCTTGGTCTTGCAGCCCTTCATTGATGAGCTGCAGACCAAGTGAAAATAGACCTCAACGTTTGGTGTGCGGAAGACGACACCCTTGTCGGACGCGTCCCGCAGATTGCTGAGTCAGTGTTCATCCTCAGCAACAGCGGGGTCGCCCTCGGCTACCGCCTTGAGATCGACAAGTCGAAGCTCTGGTGGCCCACCGTAAACGTTAGCCTCCTCGACGACCTCCCCTTCGAGTTTCTCGATGACGAAGACGTCCCTGAGCTGTTTTGCACGGCAGTGGGTGTCAAATACCTCGGCGCGCCAGTTGGAACCAATGAGTTTGTCGCGGGGCATCTGCGCGAGCGCATGACGCGCATCTATGATCTCCTCTCCGCCGTCGACGAGCTCAACGACCCGCACAATAAACACATATGCACAGACTGCGCGCATCTGTGGTGCAGGTTGTCCACATCTTTCGTGCGACTCCCTACGAGCAGACGGAGCCCCGGCTTGATGCGTTTGACGCACAACAGAAGGCTTGGGATCAACCGCCTTCTGCCCGTTGCGGCTGACCTGCCAGACGAGTCCCTCGAGCAAGCCTCCCTCGACATGCGTGATGGCGGCCTCGGACACCTGCCCACACAGGTCTTCGCAATCCCAGCATACGTCGGCTCCAAGATAGACACCGCGCATGCTGTCGCAATGCTTCCCCGACAGCCGTTCGTGGAGGAAATGACAGCGCCAATCCCCGCTCTCCTAGACTCCTGCTACGACGAATTTGATGTCGTTGCCACGGAGGGCGCGCTCATGCCTTCGCTCCTGCAAAACCCTGGACATAATCAAAAACACATTTTCAGGGCCATGCAAGAGCGGAGATCGCAACGCTTCTGGCCATCGACCGAGATCCCCACGAATGATCTACGGTTCGAAGACCATGTCAAGCGCTCACGCTTCAAGTCCATCACCACGAAAGAGGCCCACGCCTGGCAGAACATCCTACCAGGCCGGCACGAGCTCACGCCGGAGACGTGGACACTTTGGACCCAGTTCTGGCTCGGCGTCGCGGTCTATGACCTGCACCTGGATGGCTGCAAGCCCAGCTTAAGGCATTGCGGCCAGCCAATGGACATCTTTGGCTGGCACTTCCTCGGAAAATTCCCCACTGGGTATGGGCGAACAGCGCGCCATAACTCCGGCGCAGGTGCGCTGCAGCGAGAGGACATCCAGGCCGCCGGCATCCCCCCGCGCCGCGAGGAGAACGGGCGCATGCTCGACGCCGCAGATCGCCCGAGCGACATTTACGT
This sequence comes from Devaleraea mollis, assembly GCA_032361265.1. Classification (NCBI taxonomy): domain Eukaryota; phylum Rhodophyta; class Florideophyceae; order Palmariales; family Palmariaceae; genus Devaleraea; species Devaleraea mollis. The sequence goes on from JAULCF011152332.1 coordinate 14,353, forward strand.
CACGACGGCGGCCGCATGCTCGGACGCCGCCCTCTCCTCCGCCGCCTTCGACTTAACTGTGCACGGGGCGATCCCATACAGCGGTCGGATCAACGCTCTCCTCATCCGCAGCTGCTCCACCCCGGGTGCAGAAGTATGCGATGCAGAGGAGCGCAAAATCTTAGACTTCCTTCGCAGGGAAAAGGAGGTCGCTCTCCTTTTACTCACGGACAAAGGCATCATGTGGACGCGCGGCTTCCGGTTCCGGCCATTCGGAATGGACACCTTTCGCGCCTACGGACCTGAAGCTCGGAAAATTGTAGATCAGTTATCTGAGATCAGAGCAAGTCGATTTAACCAATCGCCCGCGCCATGCCGCCGCAAGATCCTTCAAGCGGTCAGTATAGCGCACATAACCGCAAGTGCGACGATGCTCAGTAGCCGCAGGCCCCGGCCTAGCCATACAGTATTTTCCCCTGCTCCAGGCGTCCCCTCTGGGTGATCGCCTTGACGAGCAGCGCGCCCCCTTTTCAATTAAACTTTTTAAAAAAACGTTGAACTTTTGAGTCAAAAAAAGAAGCTCAACGTAATTTTAAAACTTTTAAAAAAGTTTTAAAGTTGCGTTGAACTTTTTATTTTTGCTTAATCTTTGACTGTGGTTTCATTACTTTTTTAAAAGGAGCTTTAAAGCTCCTCTTAAAAAAGTAATGAAACCACAGTCAAAGATTAAGCCACACAGTTACGGCACCGCCACGTTGCCAAGTCCACCGCCATGGCGGTGCCACTGGCAAATTGGCGATACGCTGACAGGAGGAGAGAAAGAGAGAAAAAGGAGGGAAAGAGGGAGAAAGGTAAAAGGAAATTACCCTTCAAAAAAGTGCTAAAAACTAAACTGAAGTCATGTTCCCACGTATTCAGAAAAAAGAAAAAAAGCTCCCCCGTTCTTTTACTTCTCATTTTGTTTTATCTCCTTTTTTTTTTTTTTTTCGAACGGTCAAAGTATTTTTAAAAGAATACGCTGCTCTCGGAACTTCTACGAGGGAAGGAGCCCGGAGGCAGGGGAAACTAGACTAGTACTAAGCTA
>JAULCF011153443.1:0-25926 GCA_032361265.1 Devaleraea mollis
CCAGGTGTTCGTTGCCTCGATCTCCAATCGAACGCTGTCGGCGGGAACACCGAGTTCATCGATCGCGTAGTCAGCCATCACTCGGGCTTCGGCAGGAGATCCCTCTCGGGTCGCAGCTCCGCTGAATATCAGGTAACCGTCGCCGACGGTCGCAAGCGTGCGAACCCCGATGTCTGTTCTCCACTTCTGCAGCGGGTGCAGCCGTCCACCGCGACGCGATGGGTACCCCAGCACAACAACCGCACAAGCTGATCCAGTTTCGACGGGTCTGCCCCAGGACGTCGATGCGCGCAACGCAAAGAACTCAGAGGCGAGAACTCCACCGACGCCGACGATCGCGCAACCAACGAGTCCTTTCATGCGAGACCGTCAGAACTCAGTGTGCAAGAGCTGTTCGAGGCGGTCGAGCACTTGGGCCGGGTGATCCAGCCATTCGCTGATGAACACGCGCGTGACCGGCCAGCCGAACGCACGCAGCACCCCGGCGTCTGCCACCAAGCGGGCGGTGGCGTTCTCGGTTTCACGACCGGGGTCGATCATCACGCCGAGTCGGTAACCATCGGTGTCTCGTACGCCGACGTCGACCGTGAACAGTGAGCGTCCCACATCGATGTCGACGTCCCAGCCCCGGGAAGTGAGACCAGCGGCCAGTTCCCTGGCGGCTGCGGATTGCAACGGCGAATCCTGGTCGGTCTGCGCTGGGCGCAACGCCCGCAGAACCGCTGCCGATGCTGTCTCGTCACCACGGCTCTCCGCCGCGGCGTAGTCGAGGAATCGAGCGAGGTTCGCCGCACCTTCGTTGTGGGTGTTGGTGATCTGCGACCCGGTGATCGTCGACACGATCATCATGTGTTGTTTCGAACGGCTGAAGATCACGTTGAGTCGGCGCTCGCCACCCGCTTGATTGATGGGTCCGAAGTTCATGCGCATCTTGCCGTCATCCGCTGGGGCATAACAGACGCTCATGATGATGACGTCTCGCTCGTCACCCTGGACGTTTTCGAGGTTCTTGATGAAGATCCCCACGTACTCGCCGTCGTCGCTCCGCTGGGTCTCGGCTTCGAACGCAAGGGCAAAGGCAGGATCGTCGACCGTCAGATCATTGATGGCCTCCTCGATGGCCGTTTGTTGCGCTTCGGAGAATGCAGCGACGCCGATGGTGAGACCAGGGTCTCCGCCGGACCTGGTCATCAAGAGTGAGCGCACCAGTTCGGCGACGTAGGCCGCTTCGGGCTCGTTCACTCGATCTCGGTACACACCATCGGTGATCCGGTGGAACGAGATGGGGCGTTCGAGCGCTGGACCGAGGAGCCGAGTGGCGTCGTCGCTCGAGTCTGCAACGAGCTCGTCACGGTCGCTCGGTTCGAAGACTCGGTCCGGGACCGTTGCGAGGCGCCCGTCGTAGAACGCGTGGTTCGAATAGTCGATGAGACTCTCAGAGCGCGACCGGTAGTGCCAGGCCAACATGACCGAATCGAGGGTCTGGTCGGCCTGCGTGAGGAAGCTGTCGGCATCGAGCGAGATCGTCACGCCGAACCCGTCATCGTCGACCAACAGCTCGTCCCCCTCGGAGACAGCGCTGAAGAAGCGGGTGGGAGGAAGCTGCATACGATCGCCAACCACGATGGTCTGGCTGGCTCGGAACAGTGTCGGCACCGCATCTTCGACCGGGATCTGGCTGGCCTCGTCGAAGATCACGACGTCAAAGAGATCGCTGTCGAGCGGCAGCGTGGTCGAAACCGAGAGCGGACTCATCAACCAGACCGGGCGAAGGTCGCGAACGACCAAGCCGCTGTCGCCGCTGGCGAGTTCACGAATGGGGCGGAAGCGCATCTTCTTCGAGAACTCTCGCTCGAGGAGCCGACGGCCAGCGTTGTAGCGCTTCTTGCGGTCCTTGTCGGCATCACTCCTTCCGGCCATCGAGGCCTCAGAGAACGCGAGATGTTCGCTGAAGCGGGCACGAGCCCGCTCGAGGATCGCCGCACCATTCGCATCGAGAAGGCGGCGGTAGGCACCCAGCAGGCGGTCGACGGCATCATCGAGTTGCGCGCTGGTCATCGGGCTGAGATGACCTTGCTGGCGGGCCGAACTCAATGCGTGCTCGAAGACCGATCGTTCGGTGGTGTCGAGCGAGGGGTGGCTGAGCCCGGCAACCAACACGTCGGCCGGGGCGGCGGCGAGCTCACCCCATGCCAGTACGGCGCGTTCGTGAGCAATCGACATCGAGCCGAGGCCAACAGCGATGGCCCGCACCGACACCAGGGGGACGGCGTTGTCGACCAACAGGTTCGGTCGGATCGCGACAACATCGGCAGCTGCTTGCAGCAGGCCGGGAAGGTCGACGACTGTCGGGTTGGCGGCCACGGCAGACACCAGTGGGTCGGCACTCACCGAGTCGACGAAAGCAAGCAAGTTGCTGGTGTTCTCGGTGCCGTAGGCCGCGAGCAATTGCTGCCGGTGGGTCTGGCAGGCCTGCTCTGCATCGTGGAAGGCCACGAGGTCGGTGAGCACTTGCGTGATCGTCGGCTCGACTTGGTGAGCGTCGAACCGGTAGCTGGACTCGACGAGCTTCTTGAGGCTTCGCCAACGACCGTTGAAGAACCGTCCCATGGACTGCTCGACGTCCTGCGCCAGTGTCAGGCCGGTCCGAGCGTCCTGGGCCGACAGCCGTGGCGACCAGAGATCGCTGGTTGGCTGAACGGCGCTGAGCGCACCGGCAAGCGCAGCCGTGGTGTGATGAGCCCGTTGGAGATCGGCGTGTTGCTGGCTTGCTCGATCCACGATGCCACCCAGGTGACGCTCGGCGGCGCCGGACACCATCGTCCCGTTCGCGACGAGCGTCGCGAGTTGATCTCCCGAGATCGTCGACCCGTCGACGGAAGGCAAACGATCGACTGCGGTGATGATTCGATCGATGGCGTCGACCAGCCGGGCCCCGAGGATGGGCAGGTCGCTGAGTGGCTCGACCGACTGGATGTAGCTCGGGGCCACGCGCAGCACCGCATGCACCGAGAGGTCAGCATCGAGTCCCGATGCGACCAGTGCTGCTTGGGTTCGGTCGAGCGCCGGTCGTGCCACCAGCCAGTCGTCGACCGGCACACCATGTGCCGGCAGAGGAGCGTCGTTGCCAGCCCCACCAACACGAAGGAGCACGAGGCGCTCAATGGCTTCAGACATCGACAGCTGTCCGAGCGTGGGCTGGTGCAGTCCAGCGAAGGTCACCTCGAGCGGGTGGAGCAACGCCTCGACCTCGGCCAGGATCCCCGCTCGCGTCCCTTGGTCATCAGAAGCTGACGGCTCGGAGAACGTCTCGTAGGTCGTTCCGAGTTCAGCGATGAAGGGCTTGCGGTCCAATTCAGAGTCGTGGATCGTTGCCACGAGCGAACCGAGCCCGACCTGACGCAGACGATGAGCCACGACGTCGAGCGCCGCCCTCTTCTCGCACACGAACAACACCCGCTTGCCCTCGGCCACCATGCCGGCGATGAGGTTGGTGATCGTTTGGCTCTTCCCGGTGCCCGGAGGACCCTGGATGATGAACGAATCACCCCGGAGGCCCCGGCGAACCGCTGCGGCCTGCGTGGAATCTGCGGGAAGAACCAGGAACTGGTCGACCGATATGGGGGCGACCGTGCGGTGATCGGCCCGGCGTCGCTCGGGCGAGAACATGAGATCGAATGGGGTGTCCGGCATCGGCGGAGCTTCCGATGAAGCTGGCAGGAGCAACTCGTCGTAGTCCCGAGCAAGCGTGGAACGGCGGGTACCGAGTGAGGCGATCGTGACCGAACACAGATCTACTTCCCAGCGCTGACGGCTGACGTCGCCGTTGGCCATCGAGAAGGCTTCGCGTTCGCGAGTGGCAGCGAAACCAGGGGTCCGCTTCTCGGTGGGGTCCGCTCCGGCCAACGAACGCAATGGCAGTTCGGTTGGTTCGACAAATCGACGAAAGAGCGTGAGGCCCAGAGGACGCCAGTCGTCACGGTCGTAGCTGTAGTCGTTGCGGCGCCACCGCCCAGACGAGGCCTGGGACTGCGCCCGACGCCGGAGATACGCATCGACACGCAACTGAGCCCGGCGCCGGATCAGACTGACGCGAGGCTTGTCGATCAGATCGATCGTGAGTCCTGGGTCGGTGGCTTGCACCCGGCGTTCGAGGTCGTCCACGAACACAGTGATCGATGCTGCATCGGCCTCGATCGTTTCCGGGAGCTCGATGCCGAACCGACTGCTGAGGACGTGTCGAAGGACGGGGTTGACGTCCGCTGCACCATCGACGGCCAGGCGGTAGCGATCGCTCACGCCCTTCTTCTTGGACAGATCGGCCGCCATCGTGAGCAACGGCGAGTTCACGACATCGCCGTTCTCTGGATCGACCCATCGCAAGAAGGCAATGACGAGGCGGAGCCTGCCGCTGCCGTGTTCGGCGCGGAGCTTGCGCTCGTCGGAGATCATCTTGTCGAGGCCGGGAGCCAAGTGAGGTGACTCCTCGAAACGGCACCAGCGGGCCAGGTCCACCGGCTTGCCCTTGCCGAACGCTGCGATGTTCTCACCAGTCCAGGTCAGCAGGTCTTCTGGTTTGATCCGCTCGATGTTCAACATGAGCGGCACGGATGCCTCGGTCAGCGAGATCGCTGCCGAACTCGGCCGGAAGTAGAGCGCACGGTTTCGCCGGCTCGTGTCGAACACCCGCTCTCGAAGACTCGAGAGCACGGCGTTACGCCAGTTGCTGGGGTCGGTGCTGTACGCCGCCGTCAGATCGAGGTCGCTCGGGAGTTCACGGTGGTGTTCCAGCCGGGTGAGCGCCTCGAACATCGAGCGAGGCCGGGCGTGCCGATCGGGATCGATCATCTCGGCCAGCACATTGGCCACGACCGGGTGGAGTGCCGGGTTCAGGCGGAGGAGGTGACGATGCCCGAGGGCGAGATCATCGACCGCCGGTGTGAGCGAGAGATCGAGGCCCGTGGCGTAGCTGACGAGGATCAGCCCTGCCAGGTGCACGTCGGTGATCTGGTCGTGCACATCGTGCAGCTGTTCCCATGCGCGGTAGCCGACAACGAAGGTCGGCCGGCCTGGCGGCTGACTGCCGATGTCGTCGTGCACGTCACGACTTCGATAGGTACCCACCGTGTCGGCACCGAGGTCGTGGTCGAACCGAGCGGTGATCTCGATACCACCGGCGGAGTACGCCGGGTTGATTCTGCGAACTGCGGCGACACCAGGGGCTGATTCCGGCGTTGGTGGCTGCGTGAAGTCCTCGGGAAGATGAAGGGCCGCGCCGTCGTAGACGAGCGCCTCCGTTCCCTGCAAGCGAGTGACGGTTCCGGACTGGTGGAGGTCATCGATCTGGCGGAGCAATGGGAGCCCGACGGCGAGGACATCGCCAGTGTTCGGCAGCTCGGGACTGGCGAGAGCTTCGCTGAGGAGTGTGGTGAAGCTCACGATTCGACACCGGTGGAATGCAACTTGCGAACGTCACGGATGGAGCGTTCGGTTGCTCTGGCCAAGATCTTGTCGAACTCGGCAGCAACGCCGATTCGATCCGCCTCTTGCGCCACCGGGGCGATCCGATCGATCCCCGTTGCCCGACCTTCCGGGGCCAGGGCGATGTCGACCAGCAGCGCTCCGCACAGGTGTCGAACCGATGGCTCATGCTCAGCGAGGGCCCCGTCCTCGAGTGCCCGACCATCGAGCGGGCCGCGGTCGGTGGCCACCGCGGTACGCACGACACGAGGGAACATGCCGATGTGAGTGTCGACCTCGTGTCCGCTCGGGGTGTCGGTCTCGTCGATAGGTGTGTCGTTGTTGTCTGGCGCTCGCTTGCTGGCACGGAGACCGCTGGCCAGGACTGTTGCGGTGAGTTCCTGCAGACGAAACTGACCCAGCAGGTCGATGCGGTCGAGTTCGTCTGGCCCCTCGATGAGGCCGGCGATCAGTTGGTCAGCGTTTGCCGACGATTGAGCGGCGAGACACGCCACGCGCACGTGGAGCTCGGGGTGAGTCCACCCTCGGCTCGATGCAGGATCGGCTTCGAGGATCTGTCTGGCCTGGCGGAGGTAGGCCTCGGGGTCCACCGAGCGGATCCCGCTGTTGACCTTGACCACGGCGGAGATGACGTCGTCACGCTCGTCGGTGATTTCTGCTGCGATGGCATCAGCGAAGACTTCGGTGTGCAGACGAAGGCGGCGAGCCGTCTCGCCAACGGCATCGACGGCGGTCGGGTCGGCAGCGAGCCGGTGCACCAGCTGGTCGAGGATCCAGTACGCCTTGTCATCGCGTTGCCAGAGGCTGACGTGGGCGAGCTCGTGTGCGAGCACTGCTTGTTGCTCACCGAGGTCGAGAAGGTCGAGAAGATCCCCGCCGAACACGATGTGCACGTCATCGCCGAGGATGAGCACGCGGGCATTGCGTTCCTGGGTGCCGAGCTCTTGGTACAGCGTGATGTTCCCTCGAAGGCCGAGGATGCCAGATGCCAACGATGCGTAGGCGGTGAGGACGTCGTGCAGTCCCCCATCGAGCCGATACGAGGTCTTGAGCAGTTCGACCTCGGCTTCGTGGATCGAGTCCGCGGATGGAGCAGCCGACTCGGTGAACCAAGACCAGAGCTCGGGTTCTGTAGTTTCGAGATGTTCGCGTAGTGCTCGGTGATAGCTCGGGGCGACCAGCCCGCCGGCAGTCGACGGTTCGCCTTCGGCTTCGGTTGGTTCGTTGTCGTCGCCGATCACTGGAGCGAACTTAGTCGGCTCACGCGGTGGCGAGCAGCACCTCGATGAACGAGCGTGTTGCGGCAATCTCGGCCTCATCGTCGGCCGCGATCCCGAGGCGGAAATCGGTGATGCCGGCCTCGACGTAGCGTTCAAGGCCAGCCATCACCGTCGCTTCGTCACCGAAGAGGTAGAGATCTGCCGGCGAGGCAACGCCCTCGATGTCGAGCATCGCTCGATACGACGGCAGCGCTGCATAGAGCTCGCTCTTCCTGCGTCCTTCTTCTCGACGTTCGTCTGGCCGATCGGTGATGCCGATCGACACCAGCGCCATGATCCGAGGGGTTGGCCGACCAACCGAGGCCGCTGCCGCATCGATGCGGGGCTTGATGTGGGTACTGATGGTCTTGGGTCCACACGAACCAAGAGAGGTGCCTGCGGTCGACGTGCCAGCGAGTTCGAGCATCTTGGGGCCGAGCGCTGCGAGAAGAATCGGGACCGGGGGCGCATCGATGGTGAGCCAACCGCTCGAGAAGAGCTCCTCGCCGTCGACCGACGTCGAGCCCGTCTCGAACAGCCCAGTCAGCGACTCGACGAATTCCTTCGTTCGAGTGAACGGTCGGGCGTAGGACTCACCGAAGAAACCCTCGGCCACCATCTTGTGTGACGGGCCGATACCGAGGGTGAAACGACCATTCGTTGCCGCCTGAGCGGTGAGAGCGGAGGGTGCAAGGCTCATTGGGTGGCGACCGGTGAGCGGCACCACCGACGTACCGACCTCGGAGAACCCCGGCATGTCGGCGCCGATGGCGGAGAGGGCAACAATCGGGTCGAGCCCGAAGATCTGCGAGACCCACAGGCTGTCGAAGCCCGCTTGCTCGCCCCAAGCGGCGAGTTGCTTCAACTCAGCCAGGTTGCCCTGACTCGTACCGACGCCGTATCCCCAACTGACTCCGAGTGCTCCCATGGTCGATGACCTTACGTGGTCGACGAAGACAGACTCGTGCGATTGCTCTCGACGAATGGCCTCGGGACATCGATGCGGCCAGACTCTGCGTCCATGAGCGACCTCACCCCGGAAGACTTCGAGAAGATCCGTCAAGGCACGCGTACATCGTTCCGGTTCGTCGAGAACACCGGCATCGATCTGCTCGAGTACGGGCGGGGCCTGACCAAGTTGATGATGCCGCTCGAGGGCAACGTCAACCACGTGGGGATGATGTACGCGGGCGCGCTGTTCACGCTTGCCGAGATCCCTGGCGGAACCTTGTTCGGCAGCGCCTTCGACACGAAGCGCTTCTACCCGATCGTCGGCGAGCTCAGCATTCGCTACAAGAAGCCGGCGATGGGCGATGCGTTCGTGACCGCACGACTGAGCGACGAAGAGATCGAACAGATCACGGCCGATCTCGAGGAGAAGGGACGGGCGAAGTACGTGCTCGACCTCGAGATCACCGATGCCGACGGCGACGTGTTGGCCACGACCTCTGGCACGTACTTCGGCCTGTCGTTCTAGATCGCTACCTTCTCGCTTCAGACCGCAGCGATCGTGGTCGAAACAGTAGACATGGCGGCGATGTGCGATTGCGGAGACTGTCCGCGTTGCGAGCATCAAACGGCGGCAGAAGCACGGCGACTGCGCAATCTGCCGGCCATGAAGAAGCGAGCGATCCGTTCGTGGGCGTTCGAGAATGCACGCTTCATTGCCGTGCGCAGCGGGCCCATGCCGATGATCACGGCGGTGATCCTTCTCGCTCAGCCGTCGATGTTCCGAGACGAAGGGTCAGACTTCTTGGACGTCTTCCCTCCGTCGCCGCTCGAAATCGTCGGAGGAATCGCCTTCTACTTGGTGCTGGCCGTCATCAGCATGGGCATCGCACTGATGGTGGCGGTCCCCGTCGCTCGGTTGCTGATCGTGTTGCCGTTCGTGCGGGCATCGGTCGGCCGCCTGGAAGCCGCCTTCAAGGCAGCGACCATGCTCTTGGGATCGATGCCATTGCTGGTCCCGCTCGTCGTCACTGACTTCGACAGCGCTCGGGAACTACCCATCGGCTTTGCCGCCTGGATCGCTGCGTTGCTGACGATCAACGGGTGGATCGCCGATCGGTCGGCCCAGCGAAGCCGAGACCGGATTCACCGCTACTTCCTGCTCAGAGACGAGGAACTGTCGAGTGTCGATGGAGATGCTTCGCCAGGTGAAGGCATGAAACGGTCAGACCGCTCCGAGTTCCCGCACCTCGATGCGAAGCGCGTCGAGTAGCGCCGCAACGTGCTCGTGGACCCAAACCGGTTCGCTGTGTCGGATCATCAGCCAGAAGAGCGACTTCACGTCCCAGAAGGTGGCATCGAGCAGTCCGGGTTCCTTGGGGTCTCGCTTGAAGTGCCAGTGGACCGAGTTGGGAAACTTCTTCCTGGAGTAGCCCCCGATGTGGGAGATGTAGAGCCCGGCCCGGCTGGCCGCCCGCTCCACGAGGGCGCTCATCTCCTCGGGCGAGATGCCCTCGGGCACGTCGACGTAGTGGTCATCTGATCGTTTCTCGGCCATGCCGACGAGTCCACCGACCAACTGGGCCAAAGTCAAGGACGGTCCTAAGGTGCGCAACCATGACCCCAGACATCTCCGTTTCTCGTGACATCGCTGCGTCCCCCGAGGCGGTCTTCTCTGCCCTGACCGACATCAACCGCATGGGCGAATGGTCACCCGAGAACTACGCATGCGACTGGAACGATGGCTTCTCCGCTCCTGCTGTCGACGCGATGTGGACGGGCCAGAACCGCAACGGAGACAAGGAGTGGTCGACCGAGTCCCGGATCACCGAGCTCGTGACGAACGAGCGCTTCTACTTCGACTGCATCGTGCGTGATTTCACGTTCTCGAAGTGGGGCTACGACATCGAAGCGATCGATGGCGGCTGCCGCGTGACCGAACACAGCCAAGACCTCCGGCCCGAAGCTGCGCTCGAATACAGCGCTCAGGTGTCCGGCGTCAGCGACCGTGCCACGCACAACAAGGCCGGCATGGAAGCCACGCTCGAACGCCTGGCCGCGGCGCTGGAAGGCTGACGCGACCGAGGTCTCAGCGAACGGGGGCGCCTCTGGCGTCGTCGGTCGCAGCGATCATGGCGTCGAGCAATCGCTCGTTGACGCTCCCCGTGACAGCGGTGTCGGTGTGGCTCAACTCGTTGATCTCGCCAGGGTCGGCGAGGAGATCGAAGAGCATGGTCTCACCGCTGCTGTAGCGGGTGTACTTCTCCCCCGCATCGGTCACCAGGGTGCGAATACGGCTTGGCAGACCAATGCGGTCTGCGGTGACCTTGCGAAGGTCGTCCTCGATCAAGACGTGATCTCGCACGCTTGCGTTGGCATCGTCGAGCAAGGGTGTCAGCGGCTTGCCCTGTACTCCATCGTGTGCGGGCACGTCGCACAGGTCCATCAACGTCGGGCCGAGGTCGATACTGCTCGCCAGGCTCGACGTTCGACTGGGTGCCCTGGCCGGGTCGACGACCACCATGGGCACCTGCAGCGTTCCTCGGAACGGCATGAAGCCCTTCAGCATCAAGCCGTGGTCGCCCATCATGTCGCCATGGTCTGAGGTGAAGACCACGATCGTGTTGTCGGACTGCCCCGTGGCCTCGATCGCAGCCAGGATGCGGCCGACCCCATCGTCGATGCACTCGATCATGCCGTAGGTGGCGGCAAGAGCTTCCTGCACGAGCACAGGGTCGCGAGTGCCACACGGGGCGACCCAGCCCCGCATGTCGACAGGTTCGGTCGACTGCATCTGGCGGAGGTAGTCGGGCGCGTGTGTCAGCGGATCGTCGAGCGAATCGGGCACGGCCATGTCGGCCGGCTTGTGGCGGTCGTACCACTGGCCGGGCGGCGTCATCGGGTGGTGCGGGTCGGGGAACGACGCCCAGGCGAGCCAGGGCTCGTCCATACCGACAGCATCTTCGATGAACGAGATCGTTCGGTCGGTCACGAAGTTCGTGCTGTGCAGTTCTTCGGCGTACGGCGGTTGGTAGATCTGCCACCAGCGATCGGAGCGCTGAAGGGAAGGAGCGTCGGTGGAATAGGGAACCGCGAGGTCTTCGTAGCGGCCGCCCCGGTCGAGCGCCCATTCCAAGTGGTGCCCACTGACCTTGGCCCCGTGGTCGATCGCCAGTTCGACGTGACCGAAACCGTAGAAGTCGTCGGGCATGGCGAAGCCATCGACTTCGTGCAGTTCGGCGTCCTCGAACGAATCCCATCCATCGGGGTAGCCGTGATCGACTGCCGGACTCGTCTTGAGAGCATGGACCGACTGGCGGCTCATGCCGTGCTGGAGGTGCGACTTCCCGATCAGGGCCGTACGCCAGCCAGCGTTGCGAAACTGACGAACGTGGGTGGCGGCCCCGAACTCGAGAGATCGGTCGTTGAAGATGACGCCGTGGACGCTCGGCATCCGGCTGGTCATGATCGACGAGCGATTCGGCATGCAGACCGGGTTGGCGACCCAAGCGTTCTCGAACACGGTTCCCCGTGCCGCGAGGGCATCGAGGTGTGGCGTGCGGACGACGTTGTTGCCCATGAAGCCGACGTGGTCGGCTCGGTGTTGGTCGGTGATGATGAAGAGAACGTTCGGCTTGCTTGCGGGCTCACCGTCGTCATCGACCAACGACGCCATCAAGCGGTCTCTTCTGCAGCCGCATCGTGCAGGCCGAGGTCGGCGATCGACTTCTCACGCATCTCGATCTTGCGAATCTTGCCGGTGACCGTCATCGGGAACTCCGACACGAACGAGATGTAGCGCGGCACCTTGAAGTGAGCGATCTTGCCGCGGCAGAACTCCTTGAGTTCGTCCTCGGTGAGCTGTTCACCTTCGGCCAGTTGCACCCAGGCCATCACTTGCTCGCCGTACTTGATGTCAGGGACGCCGATCACCTGGGCATCGGCAACCTGTGGGTGTGTGTAGAGGAACTCTTCGATCTCGCGGGGGTAGATGTTCTCGCCGCCTCGAATGATCAGGTCCTTGATGCGGCCGACGATGTTGACGTAACCGTCTTCGTCCATGGTGGCGAGATCGCCCGAGTGCATCCAGCCGTCGGCGTCGATGGCTTCCGCTGTCTTGTCGGGGTCTTCCCAGTAACCGAGCATGACGTGGAAGCCACGAGTGCAGTACTCGCCATCCTGGCCTCGCTCGACCGTCTCGCCTGTTTCGGGATCGACGATCTTGGCTTCGACATGGGGCAGGACACGACCGACCGTGGTGACACGGTGCTCGACCGAGTCGGTGACGCTGGTTTGGGTCGACACTGGCGAGGTCTCGGTCATGCCATACGCGATGGTGACCTGCGCCATGTTCATCTGGTCGATGACCTTGCGCATGACCTCGATCGGGCAGGGCGAACCAGCCATGATTCCCGTGCGGAGCGACGAGAGATCGATCGAGTCGAGATCGTCGTTGGCGAGCTCGGCGACGAACATGGTGGGGACGCCATAGAGCGATGTGCAGCGTTCGTCTTCCACCGCTTTGAGGACCGCAGCCGGATCGAAGCTGGCGCATGGAATCACCATCGTGGCGCCGAAGACCGAGCACGCCAGGTTTCCCATGACCATGCCGAAGCAGTGGTAGAAGGGCACGGGAATGCAGACCCGATCGGTCTCGTCGTACGCGCAGGCCTGGCCGACGAGGGCGGCATCGTTGAGGATGCTGCGGTGGCTGAGCGTGGCGCCCTTCGGAAAGCCCGTGGTGCCGGAGGTGTACTGGATGTTGATCGGGTCGTTCCGGTCGAGGGTTGCCCCTCGTGCAGCGAGGTCGGCGTCACTCACCGCTTCGCCGTCGGCGATCAGTGCGGCCCAGTCGTCGGTGTCGAAATAGACGACGTCGGTGAGGCCCGGCAGATTGTGCTGCACCGACTCGACCATGTCCTTGTAGCCAGAGGTGAGGTACTCGGTGCGGGTGACCAGCATCCGGCAGCCCGACTGCTTCATGGCGTATTCGAGCTCGTTGGTTCGGTACGCGGGGTTGACGTTCACCTGGATCGCTCCGACCTTGGCCGTTGCGTACTGGATGTAGGCCCACTCGGCGAAGTTCGGGCTCCACATGCCAACCCGGTCGCCCTTCTCGATACCGCGAGCCATCAGACCCTTCGCGACGCCATCAACGGTGGCGGCGAACTCGGTCCACGTCTGGCGAATCTCCTGGTGAGGCACCACGAGCGCTTCACGGTCGGGGAAGCGAGCGACCGTGGCGGCGAGGTTGTCGCCGATGGTCTGCTCGATGAGCGGCGTGTCGGTTGCACCGGAATCAATGGCTGCAGTCATGGCGATGGTTTACCACGAGCGCCGTTGGTCGTCAGCTCTCGTCTGCTTGATCAGCCAGCTGTAGCGATGACGCCGTCGATCGTGTCGCGTTCCCAGTTGCCGTGCATCGTGGGCGGCAGGTCGTCGTTGTCGTACCAGGCCGCTGGCACTCCATCGCTGGTCGGTTGACCAGATGCCTCGACCAGATAGTCGAACGAGATGTGCCAGCCCCTCCGGCCACGGAACGACTGGACCCGCTGCAAGCCAACGACGGAGGCCTCGATGCCACCGATGGCTGCCAGCGCGAGGTCGGCTGCTTCGTCTGGGTGTTGGTACGGCTCGAGTTCGTGGGCGGGCAGCCACCACTTGACGTCGGCCGGGTCGTGTCCGCCCGCCTCGGCTTCGTCGGCGGCGTCATAGCGAGCGAGCAGCACTTGCCCCTCGGGGTCTCGCACGACGAGATTGACGATGTGCTGGACGGCGGGTTGCTGGACCGCTGACTGTTCGTTGCTCATGGAATGCTCCGTTGCTGTTGGTTGATCGGTGTGTGTGCGCGAGTGGATCTCAGGAGACCGAGGAGTGGTCGAGCTGTTCGAGCCACTCGATCTCGGCCCGGGTGACAGCCACGTTGCGGTCGACCATTGCGTGGGACGGGGCAGCCCGGCGACTGCGTTCCATCTCGGCGATCTGCTCGTGGAGGTACTTGCCTCGGGCGGCGAGCGCCTCCGAGATGGTCGTCGGGTCGAGATCTCCCTGAGCGGACAATGCAACGTCGATCGGGCCGACCGTCGATGGCGGCGTTGCAAGGGCAGTCGCCAACAACGATCGGTAGTAGGCGCGACCCTCGGGCGTGATCCGGTACACGGTGCGAGGGCGACCGGTCTCCATGGTCTCGTCCACCTGCCCAATGGCGAAGCCGTTCTTGGCGAGCGTGCGAAGCACTGAGTAGATCGATGCGTCTTCGAGCTGGAACCAAAAGGCCATGCCGTCATCGGTCAGGGCCTTCTTGACCTGATAGCCGTGCATCGACCGCTCGTTCAGCAACCAGAGGACCAAGAGTCGAGCCATGACGTCAATACTAAAGCTTTAGTATTGACTGTCAACTGGTCTCACTCGAACACCGTTCAGTTCGGCGGCAGCGGGCCAGTCAGCGATGCCCTCTGCGACAGCTCGACGTGATTGCCGAACGCGTCGGCCACCATCGAAAACCGGGCGACCTCGCCGTAGGTGTGCGGCTCTCGCGTCACAACCGCGCCTCCGGCCACGGCTGCTGCGGTTTCGAGATCGCAGTCCCAGACCTGGGCGGTGAGATAGGTCCAGCCCCGAGTTGTCGTGGGCACCTTCGAAGGTGCGTCCACCCCCTCCTCGACCAAGACCATGGTCGGGCCGAACCGCACAGCCACCCCGTCGACGTCCCAACGCAGCGCGTCGCGGAAGTGAGCAATCGATCGATCGAGATCTGGCACCTCGAGCCGAACGGCCATGTCCTGCATGCCGCGCCACCCCTCCGGGACCAGCGAGAAGGCCACACCGTCGGGGCCACTCAGTTGCCGAGGCGTCGTGATGCCGGGAGTCGCGAGAAGGAGCTCGGCGAACCCCGAGCGCTGTTCGGTGTCGAGGGTCTCGGCCACGTTGACCTTCACCACCGATCCGTTTCGATCAAAGCGGTACTGCGTCGTCGTCCGACTGACTCGGAGCAGTTCAGGCTGACCGAGGCCCACCTCGTCGGCCACGAAGTCGACCATTGCCTGGTCGTCAGTGACCAGCCCAACATCGAAACGGGACTTGGCAAAGCGAGACATGTCCATCGACGGAGCGTAGAACCCCGGTGCTGGGTGACCGATTCGGGCGGCTCACGAGCACAGCGAACACGCCGACAGGAACGCCCATGTCGGTGTCATTGATGTTCGTGGGGTTCTTCATTGGAACAGTGGTGCTCACCGCCTGGGCAACGTGGACGCTCGAGCGCGAGCTCACCACGTGGCCCGATGACAACTGGCTCGCACCCACCACCCAACGCGGGGCGCTGACCATCGCCCTTCTGCCGACGTTGACCTACCTCGCCGGCATCAGCTGGGTGCTCGGCGTCTCACTGCTCCAGTCACCTGAATCGACCGGTGGCCCGCTCCTCATCCTGGCAATGCTTCCCTCCCTTCTGTTCTTCAGCATCGACGGGCTCCTCCTTTGGAGAGCGACGCGCTCCGCACCGCCGGGCGCCCTCACGGTCACACTTCCGTTCAAGGCCAGCCAAAAACAATCAGCATTCGCCCAACTCGGACACACCGCCATGGCAGGGTTTCAGTCCTTCCGAATTCAAGGCCAGGCGGCCGACTTCTTGGGATGGCCCGCCCCGCTGCTCCATGCCGTCCGCGTCTCATCGGTCGTCGCCTTCGTTGCCGCATTGGCATTCACCACACTCAGCACCTTTCTGTGAACCATCGCCTTCCAATGAGCACTTAACTACGTTCTTTACTCTGCAAATTGTTACGAACATCTTTGACAACCGAACTTTTGTTCGATAGATTCTCTGCATGGCCGGCGTGATCAACGCACTACAACTCGTCAGACATCGCATCGCCGACTCTGACGTGTCCGTGCTCGATGGGCCCGGCATCCAGCATCTCCTCACCGAGGTTCGCCAGACCGAGCGGGCTCTTACCGCCCTGCGGGTGCAGGCAGGCCGACACAGCGATCGGCTTGCGAAAGACGGTCTCGCCCCCGACGCCGGGGAAGCGTTCCTCGGCAGCGGTGACGTCAGCGGGTCCCAGGCACGCCGTGACACCAACCGGGCTCGCCTCGTCGACGAGATCCCCTCCCTCGGCGACGCGCTCGATGAAGGCACCATCGGCGGCGAACACCTTGACGCCATTTCCAACGCAGCAAAGGGCTTCGATGACGACGCCCGCCCGCTGTTTGATGCTGCCGCTTCCGACCTCGTCGACCGTTCCGACAACACCCCGGTCGACACATTCAAGAAGCAAGTGCAGCGTCTGGCCGACAAGGTCAAGAACGACCACGGCCTCGAGAAGGCACGCAGTCAGCGATCCCAAGCCGGAGTCACGACCTGGAAAGACAGCGACGGCATGGGTCACCTCAAGGGCATCTTCGACCCCGAGTGGTTCGAATCCATCGTCAACGCCATGCAGCGAGAGGCTGCCTCCATGGCAGCAGCGGCCAAGAACTCCGGCGAACCCGTCGAGCGAGGCCCCCATCTCGATGCAGCGGCGCTCGTCGAACTCGTACAGCACGGCAACGGCTCGAAGGGTCGGGCCGACATCACCGTCGTCGTCGACGCCGACTCACTCGCAAACGGCCCCCATGACAACACCATCAGGGAGACTCGCAACGGTACCCCACTCTCGTTCAACACGATCGAGCGCTTGTGCTGTGACGCACTGATCCGTCGGGTCGTCATCGACGCCGCCGGCAACGTCATCGACGTGGGTCGGCGAAGCCGAACCGCTACCGATGCCCAATGGGCTGCCCTCAATGCGATGTACAGCAGCTGTGCCTGGTCCGGCTGTGACCGCCCCGTCTCTTGGTGCCAAGCCCACCACATCCACGAGTGGGAGCACGGCGGGCTCACCGACCTCGACAACCTCCTTCCCCTGTGCAGCACGCACCACCATGCGGTGCACGAAGGCGGCTACACGATCAAGCTGCTCCCCGATCGCACGCTACGAATCTTCCAGCCCGACGGCACCCTCCACGGTGTTGCCACACCGAACCGCCTCGACCCTGATCGGGTCAAGCGCTGCACCGACCGCAGACGAAGACTCATCAACAACTGAGACTGAGCGGCCCCGCCGCTTCGTCGCGTCTGGACTCCCCACACCCCCGGGGTCAGGTCCCCTCAACTACAGGTTGGCGACTGCCGATTCTTGTTCCATGGGACGTCACGATCAGGAGCCGAAGGGGCTCTACGGCATCCAGGCGGACGGCCAGCTTCCCTCACCTCGCGGGGTCGCCGCCTTGTTCACCCTGCTCGTCGTTGCACTCATCATCGTTCCCGCCGCCGTTGCCATCGGCACAGGTTCGCCGTGGTTGTTCGCGGCTCTCGTGGCCGGTGTGGTCGTCGCAACCGTCGTGTGGGTGAGCATGAGCAGGCACCTCATCTCGATCCACGTCCACCGCAGCGACGACGGCGATCTCTGGATCAGCGGCACTTCGATTCGCGGTGGCGAGATCACAGCTCTTCTGAGCGACGTCGAGCGGGTCAACGGACCGCCGACGCGGCAGTCGCAAGCTGGTCTCGAACTTGCCCGACAGTGGTCGGTTGGTCTCGGGATGAATCGAAACGACGTCGCGGCTTTTGTCGAACGCCTTGCTGCTGACCTCCCACCCGGAACGAAGGTCAAGCAGACTCGATACGGGCGGCTCTTCTCCGGAACGAAACGGTTCTACGACCACTCAGCGTCTCCCGCCTTGCCACACCAGGGCTGACCCGCACCCCAGGGGTCAGGTCCCCCCAAGCACAGGTTGACCTGTCACCTCGGTGCGTGCTCAACGGGACTCTTGGGGCTGGATCAGCTACAACTTCCGAATCATGTCTGATGCATCAAACTCAATGACCTTCGCCGAGGCCTGCGCCGCCGTGTGTGCCCCCGGCACCATGTTCGAGATGGGCACCGCCGACGTGTTCGGCCGGTCCACCAAAGTCTTCGTCCACGCACCCGCGAACATCCGGGCGTTGTTCGCCATGGCGGCCGCTCGCGAAGACGACTTCATCGTCTACGAAGACGAGCGCTGGACCATGCCTCAGGTCCTCGCACAGGCTGGCCAGATCGGTGCAGCACTCGTCGACACCTACGGCATCGAGAAGGGTGACCGTGTCGCCATCGCGATGCGCAACTTCCCCGAGTGGATCTCGACCTTCGTCGCCATCACCGCCGTCGGCGGTGTCGCTGTTCCGCTCAACGCTTGGTGGCAGACCGACGAACTGGTCTTCGCCATCGAGGACTCAGGGTCGAAGGTCGTCATTGCCGACGAAGACCGTCTCCGCCGCATGCAAGACGCCGCCGAGGGAGAGATCACCGCACCTGTTGTGGTCGCCCGCTCGAGCGGCGACCAGCCCGACGGTGTCGCCCGCCTCGAAGACGTCGTCACTGAAGGCGCCACGATGCCAGAGGTCGACATCGACCCCGACGATGACGTCACCATTCTCTACACCTCTGGCACGACAGGTCGCCCGAAGGGCGCAGTCAGCACCCACCGAGCCCTCTTGAACGCCCTCATGGCTTTCGCTGCACGCGCTGCCGTTGGCGCCGTCCGTGAGCCAGAAGCCGTCGACCCCGATGCACCCGTGAACCCGACGGTGTTCATGCTGCCGGTGCCGCTCTTCCACGTGACCGGCCTCGTCCCCGTCATGCTCGGTTCCTTCGTGAGCGGGGCAAAGCTCGTCATGACCCACCGTTGGGACCCAGACCGCGCCCTCGAACTCATCGAACAGGAGAAGGTCACGAACTTCGTTGGTGTCCCCACCATGAGCTGGGACCTCCTCGAAGCCAAGACCTTCGCCGATCGCGACACCTCATCGCTGAAGTCCGTCGGCGGCGGCGGCGCGCCGATGCCTCCCGAGCTCGTCAAGCGCATCGACGACAACTTCTCGGGCGGGCGCCCAGGCCTCGGCTATGGCATGACCGAAACCAACGCCTACGGACCGCAGAACTCCGGCGACGATTTCATCCAGAACCCCACCTCCACCGGTCGGCCCGTGCCGATCATGGACTTGAAGGTCACCGACCCAGAAGGCAACACGCTGGCAACCGGCGAGACCGGCGAAATCTGGTTCACCGGTCCGAACCTCATCCGCGGCTATTGGAATCGTCCCGAAGCAACCGAGGAGACGATCGTCGACGGCTGGCTCCGCACCGGAGACCTCGGCCACCTCGACGAAGAAGGATTTGTCTACATCAGCGACCGGGCCAAGGACATGGTGCTGCGTGGCGGCGAGAACATCTACAGCGCCGAGGTCGAGGCCGCCATCTACGAGCACCCGGCGGTGTATGAGTGCGCCGTGTACGGCGTGCCCCACGAGCGTCTCGGCGAAGAAGTCGCCGCCCATGTCATGGTGAAAGCTGGTCAGACACTCGAGGCAGGCGAGTTGCAGAAGTTCATGGGCGAGCGAGTCGCCAGTTTCAAGGTGCCGTCGATCATCACCGTGGTGACCGAAGCGCTCCCCCGCAATGCGTCGGGCAAGATCCTCAAGCGGGACCTTCGAGAACTCCACGACTGATCGGCGACCGCACATCGATCGATGACGCAGAGACGCGAGGAGCAATCGTTGTTCCTCGGGTGATGTGCGGGTCGACGAGGCGTTCGAACGGCATGTCCATGCCGCTGGCGATACCAAGCAAGGTCTCTACCGCAATGTCGGCGAGGTCATCCCATGGCGGATAGACGCTGGCGAGATCGTGGCTCGACAGCGCTGCATCCCCGGTTCCGTCGAAGCCAGCGATCATCACATCACGGGGAATCTCGAGGCCACGCTGCTCGGCCCGTTCGATGATGCCGCGAGCGCTCTCGTCGCTGGCAGCGAAGATGCCGTCGGGCCGAGCATCGAGGACCACATCGGCGATCTCGTAACCGGCCCGCCGAGAGAAGTTGCCGGGAAAGATCAGCGCCGGGTCACAGAGTCGACCACGCTGCACATGGGCGAGTCGAAAACCTTCGAGCCGGTCGGCAGAGTCGACCCGCACCGCGGTGCCCTCCACCATCGCGAGGCGCTCACATCCAGCATCGAACATCGACCCAACGATCGCCGCCGTTGACTCGACGTTCTCGATCTCGACCACGTGCACATCGGGTAACGCTCGGTGCAACCCGATCATGACCACGGGAACGCTCGCCGCGAGCTCGCGAACCCACTGGTGATCAGCGGCTTGCGCCCGAATCAACACGCCAGCGATCTGTCCATCGCCGACCATGCCCCGGAGCACCTCGCTCGGCTTCTCAGCATCGAGGGTCAGCATGAGGCCAGCGTGATGAGCCTCGGCTCCTCGACCCACTGCGTCGATGAGGCGCGTCACCGCTGGTCGCCAGACGAGGTTGGGGAGGCCAACGACAAAGCTGATCAGCGGCAAACCTGCTGCCGACGCAACTCGACCGGTCATCGACCGAGCAGTCGCCCAAGCAGTCCGCCTGAGCGTTTGTCCTCGAGCGAACACGAACACCGGTCCGCCTCCGGGACGCCCGCGAGCACCTGCTCCACGTGTGCGCCACACCCCGCCCACGAAGCCTTGCCACACCTCTTACACGTCGCCCGTCTACACATCGGATCGACACTACAGAAAACCGGACGATGTGTGGAGAACCAGCGCGTCCTGTCGGCCCTGACAACCAACCCACGAAGCCTTCGTTCCACAGCTGGACGGCGAGACCGCGAAGGTGCACAACACGACCGATACCTTCTGTCTTTCTCGGACTCTCTCCCCCGCTCCGCAAAGGACTCCCCCGTGACTTCTGATTCACCCCGCTCACCATTGGTCTTCCCCGAGGGGTTCACCTGGGGTTCGGCCACGTCTTCGTTCCAGATCGAGGGAGCGCCGACCGCCGATGGAAAGTCCGAGAGCATCTGGGACGTGTTCTGCCGAGAAGAAGGCCGGATCAAAGACGGCACCAATGGCGACCAGGCCTGCGAGCACTATGAGCGCTACGCCGATGACGTCCAGCTCATGAAGCGGCTGGGATTCGGCGCCTATCGCTTCTCGGTTGCGTGGACTCGCGTGGTGCCCGAAGGCGTTGGTGCGGTCAACCCCGCGGGGCTCGACTTCTACGATCGGCTGGTTGACGAACTGCTCGAAGCGGGTATCACCCCGTTCCCGACCCTCTACCACTGGGATCTCCCCCAGTCGCTCCATCTCAACGGTGGCTGGACCAATCGCGACACTGCGTTTGCCTTTGCCGACTACAGCTCGGCAGTGATCGATCGCCTCGGTGATCGCATTTCGACCTGGACCACGCTGAACGAACCGTTTGTCTCAGCCAACCACGGCTATGTCACTGGCGAGCATGCTCCGGGCCACACCTCACGGGCGGAGGGCTTCGCTGCATCACATCACCTGATGTTGGGACACGGCCTTGCAGGCGAACGCATCCGCGCCGCCGCCCCCGACGCACGCTTGGCGATCGTTTTGAATTTCACGCCGATTGCCCCGGCCACCGGCAGCGAAGCCGACGCTGCCGCCGCCCATCACCAGAACAACATCGAGAACCGCTGGTACATCGATCCGCTCGCCGGCAACGGCTACCCGGAAGACACCTCCGCCCACTACGACTGGGATCAGGTCGAGGTGCTCGACGGCGATCTCGACATCATCTCGGCACCCATCGACCTGCTCGGCATCAACTACTACACCCGGAGTTTCGTCTCGGCCGACGACAGCTACGTGATGCCAGAGGGCACGCCGTGCAACACGATGGGCTGGGAAGTCCATCCTCCATCGCTTGGTTGGCTGCTTCGCGATCTGCACGAGCGCTACGACTTCCCGAGCCTGCTGATCACCGAGAACGGTGCACCCATGCCCGACGAGGTCCGCGAAGACGGACGGGTCGCCGATGACGATCGCCTGAACTACATCCGCGATCACCTCGCTGAGGTTCATGGCGCCATTGCCGACGGGTGTCCGGTCGAGGGCTATCTGGTCTGGTCGTTGTTCGACAACTTCGAGTGGGCTTGGGGTTACGGACCACGGTTCGGCATCATCGAAGTCGATTTCGAGACCCAGGAACGCACGCCGAAGAAGAGCGCCGAGTGGTTCTCACAGTCAGCCAAGACAAACCAGATCAGCTTCGACTGAGTCAGGCTGCCTGCCGCACCTGGCTGTCCTGCACACGACGTCGCTGGATCTGACGTCCCTGCCACCTCGAGGGCATGCATCCGGTGGTCTCAACGCGGCCAGCGGCCCAAATGATCCGTTCAACCCTTGTCTTGGGGAGTCGTCTCGCCTACGGTGCCCCATACACCGTAAGGGAGATCACGTGACCGACACGATGCCGAGCCAGTCCGATACAGATCCTGAGCAGCCCGCCGCCCGCGTCCTGCCTATTCTGAAAGACACCCCGGAAGGTGCCGACGCGTGGGAACGCACGCCGTACAACAAGGCCGACTACGGCCCGGTGTCTGACTTCGCCACCGACTTCGATCACGCCGACCCGGGATACAACCCCGTCGCTCCCGAGATCTGGAAAGAGCTCCGCGAGGGCGGCTGCCCCGTGGCCCACACCGAACGCTACGGCGGCATGTGGACCCCCCTCACACACGAGACGGTCAACGAGGTCGCCTACGACACCGATCGTTTCACCAGCCGTTCGGTCGTCGTCAGCCACACCCGACCCGGCGATCTTGCTCTCCCGGCACCGATCGGTGTCGCTCCCCCGATCACCAGCGATCCACCGTTCCACAACATGGCTCGCCGCATGTTGTTGCCGGCGTTCTCGCCGAAGAAGATCGCTCAGCTCGAAGACGAAATTCGCGAACTCTGTATCCGTCTGCTCGACGAGATGGGCGACATCGAGCCAGGCACCAGCATCATCGATGGCGCCGTCCAGTACGCCCAGCACATTCCGGTCGCCGTGATCGGTCGCATGCTCGGCCTCCCGTCCGAGGACGACGAGTACTTCCTCGAGGTCGTTCATCGTGTGCTCGAGCAGATCAACGTCGATCCTCGGGACAAAGTCATCACCGACGAGGAAAACCCTCTCGATGAATACCTCGACAAGCACATCCAAGATCACATCGACAACCCTCGTGAAGACCTCATCAGCTTCCTGCTCGACATGGAACTCGATGGCAACAAGCTCGAGGCCGACCACGTGCGGGGCACGATCATCCTGCTCCTGGTCGCTGGCATCGACACCACATGGTCATCGATCGGGTCAGCGATCTGGCACCTGGCGCAGCACCCCGAGGACCGCAAGCATCTGGCCGAGAACCCCGACCAGTTCGACTTCGCCCTCGAAGAGTTCTTGCGCTTCTACGCCCCGGTCACCATGGCTCGCCTCGTCGCTGAAGACACCGACTTCCACGGCTGCCCGATGAAGGAAGACGACTGGATCCTCCTTCCCTTCCCGGCAGCCAACCGTGACCCTGAGCAATTCGAACGGGCCGACGAGTTCGTGATCGACCGTGAGCAGAACCGCCACGCAGCCTTCGGCCTCGGTATCCACCGCTGCATCGGCTCGAACCTTGCCCGTCTGGAACTCAAGATCGCCATCCAGGAATTCCTGAACCGGTACCCCGACTTCGAGCTCGCCGGCGACACCCGCTGGTCGGTCGGTCAGATCCGTGGCCCACGAGAGATGCCGATCCGGGTCCTCTGAGCTGAAGCGAACTGAGCAACAAACGCAGTCAGCCCCCGGCAGTGCCGGGGGCTCACTGCGTTTTGGCCCGCTGCGTTTTGGCCCGCTGCGTTTTGGCTCGCTGCGTTTCCGAGCGTTGGTCCCGCAACAGATCAGTAGTACTTGCAGGCGGCCAAGGTGCCGAGCAGGGCAACGCCCGAGCCGGTCATCAACGTTGCACCCCCGAACGTCGAAGAGGTCAGCGCCACGACAACTCCGGCAGCAAAGACCAGCGTCAACAGCACGAGCTGCTTGCGCTGCGTGGCAATCCCCTCTCGGAAGCTCCGGAACTCAGATGGCTGCCCGAACACCTGGAAGTCGCTGGAGAGCGAGCGCATGGTCTTCTTGTCGGCGATGCCCATACCCGTCTCAACGCCAGCAACTCCTCGTGGGTTCCCGCGAGTAGCTTGAGAAAATGCCCGAACGGATCGAAGCCCACCTCTTTGCCGAGGTCGGCCAGCTCGTTCGCACGATGGTGCCTGACGGTGTCGGCGACGTTCGCATCCGATCGCATCGTCGTGGGGTCAAGGTGTGGTTCGACACCGAGAAACCGACCCGCGAGCACTACGAAGCACAGATCATGCCGGGGCGCTACGTCGTGGTTGATGGGACCAGCCTCGATGGCGCCGTGCTCGAAGTCGGCTTTCACGCCGAGCACAAAGACGAGCCAACCAATCAGGCCGTCGCCGATCGACTCGAGGCCAAGACCAAGCTCTGGCGCAAAGAACTGGGCAAGCCGGCGGAGCTCGACACGTTCTACGGTCGAGACTCATGGCGTCGCCTCAGTGAGGTCTGGTCCGACATCGACGATCTCGAAGATGATCCCGATGCAGCCTTCGAGATCGCCTGCCGCCTGATCGACTACATCACCGTCGTCGAACCCATCCGAGCGGGATCCTCCTGAGCCACCCAACCTGCGACCCCTTGACGGGGTCGGGTCCTCGCAGGTTCGACGGAGGCGAACAGTGCCTAGTCCAGGAAGACCGCGGGGTCACGGCGCTGACGGTCGACGGTGAGCTTCAACACGTCGGGCCGGCTGTAGTGGCCGGTCGGGTCGAAGTTCTGGCGCTCTTGGCGAACCAGATCGAGGTCGAGATCGGCATACAGGATGCATTCCTCGTGCGGTTCGGCCTGGGCCAGGATCGAACCGTCAGGGGCGACGATGATCGATCCACCGCTGGCGTAGCGGTGATGCGCATCGAGCATCTCCTGCCGGAGTGGGAAGTCGTCGGGGATGTGTTCGTTGCGCAGGACCGCCCCGGTACTGATCACGAAGACCCGGCCCTCCATCGCCACGAACCGGCTGATGTCATGGCTGATCGCGGGTGAACCCGGCCAGCCGGCGACGTGGACTTGCGTTCCCTGGGCATACATCGCCGTGCGTGCCAGCGGCATCCAGTTCTCCCAACAGTTCAATCCGCTGACCGTTGTGCCGGCGAAGTCGTGAGCCCGGAGACCTTCTCCGTCACCATCGGCCCACATCAGACGCTCGCCATAGGTCGGCTTCAGCTTGCGATGCGTACCGACCAGCCCTCGTTCCGGGTGAATCGCCGCAAGGGTGCAGTAGATCGACCCGCCCGACGAGCTCTTCTCGGCAGTCCCGACGTAGACAAAGACACCAAGATCGGCGGCGGCAGCGATGACTCCGTCAAGGCCGCCTCCCTCGATGTCGACGGCCTCATCGAGGTAGCGAGCCCACGCCGCCTTTTGATCGGGATGGTCGAACGCTGACGCGTGGGTGAAGTCGGCCCACGCCGGGTAACCGGGCACATAGGTTTCCGGGAAGGCCACGAGCTCGGCGCCGCCCGCCGCGGCCTCGGCCATCGTGTCGATCACTCGAGCAAGAGTCGCCTCTCGGTCGAGGAAGACAGGGGGACGTTGAACAGCAGCGACACGCATCCGTCGACCCTACGACAAGAATTCGCATCGAGTCTTGGCTGTGTTCTCGCTGATGCCCGGGCAACTGAAAGACTGCTCCCTGAATGACTGGCCAACTGCAACGACAACTTGGCGTGAGCGACGCCGTGATCATCGGCGCTGGTTCGATGATCGGCGCTGGCGTCTTTGCCTCATGGGGCCCGGCAGCTCTCGCAGCTGGCAACGGCACGCTGATCGCCCTGGCCATCGCCGGTGTGGTGGCGCTGTGCAACGCCACCTCGTCTGCCCAACTCGCCGCAATCCACACCGAGTCCGGCGGCACCTACCTCTACGGACGGCGCCAGATCTCCGAAGCGGTCGGTCACCTCGCTGGCTGGGGCTTCGTCGTCGGCAAGACCGCATCATGCGCTGCGATGGCGTTGACCATCGGCGCCTATCTCTGGCCCGAACAACAGCGCTGGCTGGCCGTTGCCGCCGTCATCGCCATCACTGCCGTCAACATCGGCGGACTGTCGAGAACGGTGGCCGTCACCAGGGTGTTGCTCGTTGTGTCGCTGACTGCGCTGACCGTTGTCGTGGTCTCGGGCTGGACCGGGGGCGAGTTCTCCACCGACCGACTCAACCCGATCGAGACGAGCTTCGGTGGCGTGCTCGAAGCAGCGGGGTTCATGTTCTTCGCTTTCGCCGGTTACGCCCGCATCGCCACGCTCGGCGAAGAAGTGAAGGA